>CM076575.1:1136244364-1136507577 GCA_034641835.2 Pinus albicaulis | reverse complement strand
CCCAAAAATATTTCAGATTGGTATCAAATAAACATGGTGGTGGACCATAAAACCTTTTACCTCCTTAGGAGCTAAAAACTTCCACTTGGCGACTCCACAATCCTGAACAGACCTTAAGACTCCACTGGAAAGAACCCTTATCATTATAAATATCATTCAAACTCAGTTAGAGGACTGTAGGATTAAAATTTGTGTGAACAGATTAGTTAACCTTTTAAATACTATCATACCTGGTTGCAATTTTCTTGTTTATTTGGGTCTGACAAACACAGCATAGTGGCTCCTAGAAAGATTCATACTAGAGCCTATCCTGACCCTGATCCACCTGAGATGGTTGATAACCTAGAAACTATCCTTAGGAAGTCTCCTAAGATTAAATTATCAATTGTTTTTAGATCACCCTTGAGAGTTAATTCAGTTCCTGAAAATCTTTCAGCTCTACAAAAATCACAAGTTGACTTAGTAAATCCCTTTAGAACTAGGTCTCTTGATGATTTAGATCAATTAGATTCTGAGTCTTCACTTTCATCTACTGAAACAAGTGAACATCCTGGTAGTAGAGAAACAACACCTCCTAATTTACATTTCCTTCACAACTTAGGTGTCTCTCATCCAAGATCAGCTCAGAAATCTACTCCTGGTCCATCCACTTCTGCTCACCCTACATCCATTGTTCAAACCACTCCATTCTAGCCCACTTTTCCTCTTGTTTATCTACCTCTTGTAAATCCACCTCCACCTCCTGCCATGGCTACATGGTATGCTCCCTTAGTCCTTCCTGTACAATTAGTCAATCTTCCACAGGATTATCAGTCCAAAATTCCATTATATGATGCTAGCAATGCTACAACTACATCACAACATGTGCATAAGATGAATGACTACTTTGAAAAAAATGAAATTGATGATGATTCTGTCAAGCTTATATTATTTGCTCAAAGCTTAGGAGGGGAAGTCAGAAAATGGTTTAAAGGCTTAACCCCCCATAGTATCAATGATATCCAAGCCTTCCATCAGACATTCTTAAATAAATGGGAAGTAAATAAGAATCCTCTCCAGGTCCTTTCTGATTACAAGAACCTCCATAGAAACACCGGGGAAAGTGTACAAGCTTATTGTACCAGATTTAATAGTGTATATAATGCACTTTCCCCAGATCTAAAACCTCCACAAGGCTCAGCTTTAAAAAAGTTTCCTGAAGCGTTTGACCCTGAGATGGCCTATCAGCTAAGAGAGAGAGATCCCGCAACTCTTGAAGAGATGCAAAAAGGTGCCCTTTCTGTGGAAGTCAACTTGATGGAGAAGAGAGCAAGAATGAAAAATGAAAAGAGAGTGTCCTTTAGAAAGGAATCTACACCCTCTACTTCCAACTCAAAGATGGAGAGAATGATGGAAGAGATGATAAAGAAAATGAGCATCCTTGAGAGAGCACAAGCCAGTCAAAACCAAACAACTCTTCAAAACAAGAACCAACCGATCCAATTTTGTGAACCAACTCCCCTCCCCTCCCAAACACTTAGAGATCAACATTGAAGGTTGAGGAAACAGATGAGATAATAGAGGAAGATGATATCAACATGCTAGGGGTAGATAATGATGACTTTGAGATTCATTACAATAGAAATCAAGGTATATACACACCTTATGATGACAAAAGAGATGATGATGAAAGTTATTATCAAGACATGGAAAATGTCATCATAGAGTCTCAAAGAGAATATGACCTTAGAAGCAAAACCAGTCAACAAACTCCCAACACCAAAACCTCTGAAAAATCTTCACAAAACAACACTCCAACCAAGCCTAAAGTTGTCAAGCAAAAGGATAAAACAGTAGCTGTGAATTTTGATAAAGGTAGAGAGAAAGACACTCAAAACAATGAAAAACAGAGTGCGGACATTAGTAGTACTAACATTTAAGCTAGTACTCTTGTTAAAACCATTTTGTCAAATGTAAATAGAACAAATCAACAAGCTGATGTTGCTGATAGACTGATAGCTAGTAAGGCTGAGACAAGTTCTTCAAAGGACCAAATTCCTTTCAGCCTAGAGCAGGAAATTTCAAAGATCAAAATCTCTGTTCCCCTGATTGAGTTAGCTGCCCAAAATGTGTATAGGACCCAAATTTTGAAGGATTTAAATATTGAGGATAATAATGACACAGTCAATCTTAATGATGACCAGCCAGAGCTCATTTTTGGTCCTAAGATTGAAGGTAGATATCAAGAGGGAACTGTTCCTCCCTTTTATATAAGTTTAAATGTTCATGACAAAATCTTGCACAACGCTATGCATGATTCCGGGGCTTCTCATAATTTAATGCCTAGAGCTGGAATGGAGAGCCTTGGTCTAGAAATCACTAGACCTTACAAAGACCTTTACTCCTTTGATTCAAGCAGAGTAAAATGTTTAGGATTAATCAAAGACCTTTGTGTTAACTTAGCCCAGATTCCAGCCAAATGCTTAGTAATGGATATTGTTGTGGCTGATGTGCCCCCAAAGTATGGAATGTTATTATCGAGATCTTGGGGGGCTAAGTTACAAGGGACTATGCAAATGGACATGACCTATGCGACTATCCCTGTTTTCGATCAGACTAGAAGACTTTACAGGGAGTCTCATATGCAATACACAGTTACAAGTCAGGACAGACCACATAACTCTCCCCTTTATTCTATAAACACAGGCCTGGATTCATTTATCCTTTTCAATGATGAAACTTTCAGTGAACAAATGATCTTGTCTGATTTAATGACAGATAGAGAGGAGGAAGAAGATAATGAAGGAGTGTCAGAATAGTTTGCTGAACTTGTAAACTCTAGAAAACAAAACACAGGTCTTGAGCTACAAATCATGTGTCCTTTGCTTTTAAACATTGAGAGTCGAGAAAGCAGTCCTCAACCCAATAAAAAATCCGAGGAGTTAAAACAAGTTCAACAGTGTGCTGACGTCGAGACTAGTCCTTTGTGAAGTATGCACTTCAACGGGTCATGCACTAGAACTAACGATGGTGCAGGTGTCTGGATCTGCAACACTGAAAAAAACCACATAGAAAGCACTTCCTGCAAATTAAACTTTCAGTGTTCTAACAACATAGCAGAATATGAATCCCTTCTCCTAGGCTTACATTTGTTGAAGAAGTTAGGAGCCGAAAGAATCAATGTGTATGGGGATTCAGAATTAGTCATTAGGCAAGTCAATGGGGAGTATAATGCAAATCATCCCAGACTTAGGGCCTACCAAAGCGATGTCATGGACCTTTTAAAAAAATTCGAGGAGTCCCAACTAATTTTTGGCCCAAGGAAAAGAAATATTGCGGCCCACAATTTAGCCTTTGCAGCTAGAACATGCCTAACACCATATGAAACCAAAGACTGTACAACTCAAATAAAATTCAAACCAGCCGTATTTGATACCGAAAAATACTGGCAAGTTTTCGATGGGGACAAACAAACAGAAGACTTCATGCAATTCAGAAATGAATTCGAACTACACAGTTCGGACTCAGATTATGATACAGATTGCAGTGAAGAAATTTTTCTTGGTAAAGAAGAACCGTCTCCTAAATTTGTTAATATTAATCTACTGTCAAGCGAACTTCAAAACAAAACAAAACTGACAGCAGAATTAGAAACATAAGAGTTGGAAACCCTGCAGTCCAAAGATGAAAGTTTTCCTAAGGGTCTGGCACCTTTAGAAGAGTTATTTGATTTTAACAATGTGGCCAAGAAGCCAAAACTGGAACTTGTAGAGACTGAAGTGGAAGAGTGCAATATAGGCCGTGAGCTTAAACCCAAAATGACTAAACTGTCTAAGACTTTACCAACTCACATTAAAATCAAATATATAGAGCTATTTAAAGAGTTTTCTGATGTTTTGCGTGGAGTTACGAAGATCTGAAATCCTATGACACTGAAATAATACAGCACAAAATCCCTCTCAAGGAAAACCAAAAACCATTCAAACAGAAACTGCGCAGAATAAACCCTGTACATCTGTTGAATTTTAGTTGAACTGAGAGGGGGGGGGGGTGAATCAGTTCAATACATACATGAGCATTTTTCAACTTTTCATCAGCTTATTTATAGCTTACTTTTATAATAAACCTTAGTATATGAACAGTCTTAATATTTTGTAGCAAGTATTAAATTAATGTGACATTAAACTTATTATGAGAGTAGAAAACATTAAGCAGATCTAATAAATCATCTCAGCACGCAAGCAACACAGATAGAGATAACAGATATAAGTGGAAACCCATAAAGGGAGAAAAACACATCTTATTATTGTTGTGATGCAAAGGCAAGCTCCAACTCCCCCTCACCACTGTTTTTCTGCAGGCACCAACCCACAGGAGGCTCCAACCTCAATTCTGCAAGCTACAACTCCCTTCAATTTTCTGCAGGCACCAACCTACAGGAGGCTCCAACCTCAGTCATATACAACTGACAGCTATCAAGCTTCAACTTGATAGGGAAGCTCCAACTTCCTCAATTTATCACAAGAAATGTTTGCTAATTTACCTCAGATATCAGCTCTGTTTAGTAGCATATCTTTCTGCTCCTCTCTTCCTTATCTTCTATGCCTCAATCTTCTATGCTTTTCATTCTCTATCCTTACTCTCTCTCTCTCTCTTATGCATATCAAGTTGATATTATATATAGAGTTCATTACATGACTGTTTGTATTGCACAAGGAATTTGGAGTGAACAGCCATGACTCTTTGACTTTTGTCTTCTCATTCCTTTGTCCAAATCATTTAAAATTATAACAATCTGTACAAATTTCCATGTTACAGTGGGATTTTTCTTTTCCTTAGGATACTTGCCTTTGCATCACAAATAATATAAAACAAATAAAACATTTACATTTTCAGTTACAGTATATAAACTTCACTCAGCCTTTGGCTAGCTAGTTTTTTCCTTTCTGTAGCAGTCATGCAGCTGTCCTGCATACTTTGTTCACTGTCTTTCACATATTCCACCTGTTCACTGCACTTTTGAATCCTTTTGCTACACATTTCTTCAACTCTGCAATCTCCAAGACACTCTATCTTCAATTCCAGATTCTATAAATTTGAGTTACCAACCTCCACTGCGTATTCAAAGTAGCTACTTCCACTGCTTTGACAGCGGGGACTACCCATAGCCCCGGTTTACCTTGGTCCCAACCTCAATCTATGTGTGAATGCATCCAATTTTTTCTTGCCCCAATCAACTTCACATCTCGGGCAACTCACAGCCTCCCTTTATTCTATACTGGCAATTTCAACACTTAAATTTGAGAGTGTTAATACCTCAAATATCTGAGATTTGAGATATAAATTCCAAGCCCTTATGTTATGCGCTCAACTCCTCTGCGCTTCTAAAATTCAACCAATTCATGGTCCCCATATTTTCATTGGGCGCTGAATTCACAATTGTAATTATATGCTCTACACCCTTAATACGCGACATAATACTTTGGGTTATTAAAACCATATTAGTTGACCATCCCAGCTTCCGCGCATATATTTAAATCACAAATTTGGGTTAAACCCGCAAACCTCAAAACATGCATATGGGCCCCAATGCTAACGGTCGTCTCCATCCGACAATTGTTATCGCATCGCGCCGCCTCATTTGATCGGACGGATATCGCTCGGCGAAGATGCGCGAACAATAATGCACGATGGCACACAGTGAGAGCGGTTTTGCAAATTCGCTTGGGGACACGTGTTTCCCGTCCTGTGGAATCGCTCCCAATCTCTTGAATACCACCCACCGTGTAAAGGTGGTGCGATGAAAACCAGAAACCACCTTTACTGTTCACTCTTTGTGGTTCCGCCCTTTTGGCTCGGGGTTCCGCCTAACTTCGCGTTCTGTCATCCTTTATTATTTAAAATGGTTCTCCTCCTCACACAGTCTCAACGCTGATTTCTGCACATTACGACCTCGCTCCTCTGTTTCTTATGTGGAATTGCAACACCATGCCACTGTTAACTTTAGTGAATCATAATACATGACTCTTAACCTTGACCAATATTAATCAGACAAGAACATTAGTCATTCCATGGTCTATTCACACACGATTAATATATTTTCAATATATACACAACAACGTATAACTACGAGCATTCAGGAGTATATACATTAACACAGGGACAGAGTACATTAACTGCAGAGTCAAACACTCTCACGCATGCACAAGGATAGAGTATCACCAGAACTCAATCATACATAGGATTTCAATTCCGTCTTTCACACAGAGATTCCTATTATAGATTGTACAGAGTTTTATCACTCTACTCATATCCTTACTTATGGGTTTTGAACTTCAATTACACAGAAATCAATCATCATCCATCAAGAGCCCAAATATTCACACATGAATTAAATCCACAAGGCACAAATATACTGAAACATTTCTTATTTACACAATGAATTAAATTACAACTACTAGCTGGCCAGATCTTCAATCTGATGGCCTTCTTCCCCTATGCAGCTCTATGCAGTTCTCTTAGCAGGTCGGTGCAGGCTTTTCCTTTGCCATCAATGACAACATTTCCAACAGTCTCCCCCTTTGGCATTGATGGCAATACTCTTCCTCTGTTTGCCTTATAGAAGCCCCTTTTTGCTTTTCCTCCCCCTTTGACATCAATGGCAAAGGGTTGCTCATTTCCTAGTTTGCTTTCTGCATTTCCTCTCTCTGAGATCTTCTGACTTTGTACCCTGCTGCTCCAAACTTTGGATTAAATCTAAAATTCTGACCCTTTAGCCTTTTCTTTAACTCTTTTATGCTGGGTGTATTCTTTCCATAATCCTTTGACCCTGAGGACCTATTTCATGCTTTCCTTGCTGGCTGATCTCCCCCTGGAATGATATTTCATTTCTGTTCTCCCCCTGAAACTGTGCTTTCTCTTTATATCAGAGAGTAGCATCTACAGATACTACCCCTAGTTTATCTCTCAAATATTGAAATGGTTCTCTAGCAAGAGGTTTGGTAAATATATCAGTTGTCTGTTCTTTTGTTGGTACATATTCCAGCTTTACTACCTTCTGAGCCACTTGTTCTCAGAGAAAATGATACTTGATTGGGATATGTTTAGTTTTTGAATGAAGCACAAGATTTTTTGATATACTTATAGCACTTGTATTATCACATTTGATTGAGATAGGTTCATCAATGCTTACCTTCATGTCTTGGAGGGTTTGCTTCATCCACATGACTTGTGTACAACATGCTGCTGCTGCTATATATTCTGCTTCTGCTATAGATAGAGAGATATATGTTTGTTTCTTGCTTAACCATGCCACTAGACTTTCTCCTAGATAGAATTTACCTCCACTTGTACTTTTCCTGTCATCCACACAGCTGGCCCAATCTGCATCTGTGTATGCTGTAAAAGTGAAGTTTTTGCCTTTAGGATACCAAAGCCCATACAGTGATGTTCCTTGTAGATATCTGAATATTCTTTTTACTGCAAGAAGGTGATTTTGTTTAGGTGCTGCTTGATATCTAGCCACTAGTCCTACTGCTAGCATGATTTCTGGTCTTGATGCTGTCAGATACAATAGAATTCCTATCATGGATCTGTAGAGTTTTTGATCTATATTAGCAGATCCATCATCGGCACACAGCTTGCATCCCGTGATCATGGGAGTTGATACAGGTTTGAAATCCTCCATTTTGAATTTTTTCAACATTTATTTTAAGTATTTTTCCTGTGAGATGAATGTACCTGTGTTCTTTTGCTGAATTTGAAGTCCTAAGTAGAAACTGAGTTCTCCAATCATGGACGTCTCAAACTCTAATTTCATCTCCTCAGCAAACCCTTTTGCCAGTTCATCTTTGTTGCTTCCAAACATAATGTCATCAATATACACTACAACAATCAGGAGTTCATTTTCATGGGCTTTTATGTATAGATTGTTGTCTACTCCGCCTCTCTTAAAGCCTTGTTGTTGAAAATACTTATCCAGTCTTGAGTACCAAACACGAGGAGCCTGTTTCAGTCCATATAGAGCCTTCTCCAGTCTGCAAAAATAGTCTTCTTTGTCTGTTAAAGTGAAACCTTATGGTTTTTCCATGTAGACTTCTTCTTCTAGATCTCCATTCAGAAATGCAGATTTCACATCCATTTGATATACCTTGAAGTCTTGGTGGCATGCAAAGGCCAAAAACATTCTAATGGCTTCCATTCTGGCTACAGGAGAAAATGTTTCATCATAATCAAGTCCTTCGATTTGTGAATATCCTTTGCAAAATAGTATGGCTTTATTCCTGATTACCTGGCCTTGCTCATTCATTTTATTCTTGAATACCCATTTTGAGACAATGATATTTTTCTCAATTGGTTTAGGAACTAGTTTACAGGTATTGTTCTTCTCAATTTGGTCCAATTCTTCATTTATTTCCTTTACCCAATACTTGTCCTTGCAGGCTTCTTCAAATCTCTTTGGCTCTATCTGTGATAACATGGCTATGTATACCTCTTCTGCTTGTTCTGTTAGCTGCCTTCTTTTCTGGACCCCTGCTTTCTTGTCTCCTATGATCTGATCTTCAGGATGATTCTTCTGAGTGTATCTTGAGGGGGCTTTCGAGCTTAGCTCTGCATCTTCTGTTGTCTTGATTTTTTCATCATCATTCTGGTTTTCTTCTTCATGGTTGTTTGATGGACTGCAGCAGTCTGTGTCTCTTGTATTGTTTGGAAGTTCTTCATCAAATCTCACATCAATACTTTCAACTATTTTTCGAAGAGTCTTGTTGTAGCACCTGTACCCTTTACTTTTGGAAGCATATCCTAGAAAAATCCCTTCATCTGCTCTTGCATCAAATTTCCCAAGATTTTCATCATTATTCTTTATATAACACTTGCTTCCAAAAATTCTAAAATGTTTGATTGAAGCTGGCTTTCCATGCCATAGTTCATAGGGAGTCTTATCACTGCTTGGCCTTAAGTGAGATTTATTAAGGATATGCACCGCTGTATGTACTGCTTCTGCCCAGAATGTTTGAGGAATATTACTCTCTTGCATCATGGCTCTGGAAATTTGTTGAACATATATTTTTTATCTCTCTGCTACTCCATTCTACTGAGGTGTCCATGCAATAGTAAATTGTTGTTTTATGCCATATTCATTGCACAGATCTGCAAAGTCATAATCTGTGAATTCACCTCCTCTGTCCGATTTGATGCATTTTAGCTTGCATCATGTCTGATTTTCTACTAATGCTTTGAATATTTTGAATTTGTCCAGAGCTTCCGATGTATTCTTGAGAAAAGCAACCCATGTCATTCTAGAGAAATCATCTATTATCAGCATAAAGTAGGATTCTCCACTTGGTGTTTTAGTTCTTGTAGGTACACACAGATCCATGTGCACAAGATGGAGTGGTCTTCTTGTTGATAACTCATCTTTGGCCTTAAAGGATGTGCAGGTCTGTTTACCCAATTGACAAGATTTGCATATGGTATTAGAAGGCCTTTTTATTTCTGGCATGTCTCTGACCGCTTTCTTCTTGCTCAGTCTGATGATATGATCGAAGCTAAGATGTCCCAATCTCCTATGCCATAACCATGACTCCTCAAGTTTGCTAAGATGGCATGCTTCATCTTCCTCTTTCACGATGTAAACATTGCTCTCTGTTCGAACACCTTTGAGCAGAGTCTTACCTGTGGTGCTTGATCTGACTTCACAGTCTTGTGCTCTGAAAAGAACTTCACAGCATTTATCACACATTTGACTGACACTCAACAAATTTTCCTTCAGCCCATCTACAAATAGTACATCTTGGGCCTTACCTCTGCCATTATCTAAGCTGACTGAGCCCTTTCCCTTGATTTTTCTTGATTTATCATTGCCAAAAGTAACATTATCAGTTTTCTTTTCATCAAAAGTTATAAATTTTCTCCTGTATCCAGTCACATGTTTTGAGCAGCCACTGTCCAGATACCATTGGCTTTTCAAATCTTGAGCAGTTAGAGCCAGGTCACACTTATTCTCCTTCTTTTCCCACTGGAGGCATCCTTTTGTTTGGTATCTTTTGTGAGATGATGAATCACATCCTTTCAGAGGACATTTGGAAGGCATATGTCCAACTTGATTGCGTATACAACATTTGATCATGGTTTTGTAGAATTGTGAGTATGAACAAAATTTCTTTGATTCATAAACCTCCTTGAGGTGTTGAACATCAATCTTTGTCCATACTTTCTACATTCAATAATTTTATGGCCAAATTCCTTACAATAAAAACAATAACCATATCAATTATTTGCATACTTGATGTAAGGTTGTTTTCTCCATTTGTTTGTATGAGACAGTCTCTTCACTGTTTGCATCTTTTGCTGGTTTAAATTACTCCTCCTTGCATGACAATATGCAGCAATGTGTCCCTGCTTGTGGCAGAAATAACAAGTGGCATTATTCACAGGAGGCAAGAATCTCCTTTGATGGCTTTCAAATTTGACATACTCGGGGGCATATAAATCTTTTCCTGTTGTTTGAGTATTTCTTTCATTCTTTGTTATTAGAGGATTTTTCTGGGTTCTGTCTCCTTCCTTACAAGTTTCTTCTTTTGTAGGCACTATTTGAGCTGCTTCATCATCCTTCTTTTCTTTTACAAAAATAATCTCTATGTTTTTCTTTTCTTTGTTTTTACTTGATTCTCCTTCATATCCTATTCCAGTTTTTATCATAGGCGATCTTTGAGCAACCAGAATTTCATTCAACTTACTAGAGCTTGTTGTTTGAGAAGAGTTTATAACCACTTTCCTTTGAGCATTTTCTAATTTCTTCCTGAGACATACTACTTCTTCTTCCAACTTTTCTTGTTCCTGAGTTTTTTCCTTAACTTGCTTAAGTAACATGTCCTCTATCTTCTTGGCTTCTTCAAGCTCTATCTTTAGCTGCATCAGGACTTCTGAATTCTGTTCTTCTCGTACATACTTGAGGAGAATGTCCTTTTGTTTTCTGCATTTCAGCTTGAGTCTATCAATCTCTTCCAGAGCACTTCTTAGCTCCCCCTCAAGGTCGACTTCACCTTCTTCTTCTTCATCTTCTAGCAGGAGACCTTCAAGTTCTTCTATAGCCATCGATAAAAATTCAGAGGTTCCATCTTCACTTGAGAGTTCATCTAGATCTTCAGATGTATTGCTGTCTTGTTGAGCATAGAAGTATTTTCTGCTGAACTTCTTTCCTTTTTGCCAATTCTTTGATGTATTTTTCTCTGACTCTTGAGCCTGATTCCTTACTTATTTGTGAGGACACTTAGCAGCATAGTGTCCAACTCTTCCACAATTAAAGCATTTGAAAGGAAGTTTACCTTTGTATTTACCTGAGCCTCTATCCAATTTCTTGACAAATTTTGCCTCTTCTTCATCCGAGCAAGAGCATATGTCTTCCTCTTCTTCTTTCTTCTTTTCTATTTTAAAGGCTGCCTCTCTCGTACTTGGCTTCTTCTGTGGGAGCCTCATCTCGTATGCTGTTAAATTTCCAAGTAGCTGGTTCATGGTCAAGGTCTCCCAATCAGCTGTTTCTTCTATTGCAGACACTTTGGGATTAAACTTGGATGGAAGAGATCTTAGAATCTTTTGCACAATTATACTTTCTGGCATGGTTTCTCCAAGAGCTTTCATATTGTTAACAATTTCTGCAACTTTTAGGAAGAAACTGTCAATGTCTTCATCATCATTCATTTTTAAGTTCTCAAACTGGGCTCTATAGACTTGAAGTTTGGCCGTCTTTACTTTCTTGTCTCCCTCATGGATGTTCTCCAGAGTATCCCACATCTCTTTGGCAGTGTCTTTGTGCATTACTTTGATAAAATTTGCTTCACACAATCCATTCAAGATGGCATTCATGGCTTTTTTGTTAGCTACAAAATCTTGTTTGGATTCTTTCTTCGAGTCAGTTGCCTTTGGGGCATATCCTAATTCCACAACACCCCAAACTTCTATTCCTAGAGACATTATGTATGTCTTCATCCTGATTTTCCAGAAGGCATAATTTGCACCTGTAAAGAAAGGGGCTTTATTGGTTGAGCATCCTTATTTACTAGCCATCCTGAGAACCTAGAATCTCCTTTCAGTTGTTAAATTGGTGCAAAGGAACCTGATCTGATACCAATTGTTGAATTTTAATTGAACTGAGAGGGGGGGGGGGGGTGAATCAGTTCAATACATACATGAGCATTTTTCAATTTTTCATCAGCTTATTTATAGCTTACTTTTATAATCAAACTTAGTATATGAACAGTATTAATATGTTGCAGCAAGTATTAAATTAATGTGACATTAAACTTATTATGAGAGCAGCAAACATTAAGCAGATTTGATAAATCATCTCAGCACATAGGCAACACAGATAGAGACAGAAGATATAAGTGGAAACACATAAAGGGAGAAAACCACATCTTACTATTGTTGTGATGCAAAGGTAAGCTCCAACTCCCTCTCACCACTATTTTTCTGTAGGCACCAACCCACAGGAGGCTCCACCCTCAATTTTGCAAGCTACAACTTGCAAGGAAGCTCCAACTCCCTTCAATTTTCTGCAGGCACCAACCTACAGGAGGCTCCAACCTCAGTCAGCTACAACTGAAAGCTATCAAGCTTCAACTTGGTAGGGAATCTCCAACTTCCTCAATTTATCACAAGAAATGTTTGTTGATTTACCTCAGATATCAGCTCTGTTCTATAGCATCTCTTTCTGCTCCTCTCTTCCTTGTCTTCTCTGCCTCAATATTTTATGATTTTCATTCTCTATCCTTACTCTCTCTTCTTTTTTTTATGCATATCAAGTTGATATTATATATAGAGTTCATTACATGACTGTTTGTATTCCACAAGGAATTTTGAGTAAACAACCATGACTCTTTGACTTCTGTCTTCTCATTCCTTTTTCCAACTCATTTAAATTTATAACAATCTGTACAAATTTCCATGTTACAATGGGATTTTTATTTTCCTTAGGATACTTTCCTTTGCATCACAAACAATATAAAACAAATAAAACATTTACATTTTTAGTTACAGTATATAAACTTCACTCACCCCTTGGCTAGCTGGTTTTGTTCTTTTTGTAGTAGTCATGCAACTGTCCTGCATACTTTGTTCATTGCTTTTCACATATTCCACCTGTTCACTGCACCTTTGAATCCTTTTGCTGCACATTTCTTCAACTCTGCAATCTCCAAGACACTCTATCTTCAATTCCAGATTCTATAAATCTGAGTTATCAACCTCCACTGCGTATTCAAAGTAGCTACTTCCATTGCATATTCAAAGTAGCTTCTTCCACTGCTTTGATAGCGGGGACTACCCATATCCCCAGTTTACCTTGGTCCCAACCTCAATCTGTGTGTGAATGCATCCAATTTTTTCTTGCCCCAATCTACTTCACATCTCAGGCAACTCACAACCTCCCTTTATTCTAGACTAGCAATTTCAACACTTAAATATGAGAGTGTTAATACCTCAAATCTCTGAGATTTGAGATATTAATTCCCAGCCCTTATGTTATGTGTTCAACTCCTCTGCGCTTCTAAAATTTAGCCAATTCATAGTCCCCATATTTTCATTGGGTACTGACTTCACAATCGTAATTATCTGGCCTACACCCTTAATACGCGACATAATACTTTAGGTTATTAAAACCATATTAATTGACCACCCCGGCTTCCACGCATATATTTAAATCACAACTTTGGGTTAAACCCGCAAACCTCAACACATCCGTATGGGCCCCAATGCTAATGGTCTTCTCCATTCGACGACTGTTATCACATCGTGCCGCCTCATTTGATCGGACGAATATTGCTCAGTGAAGATGCACGAACAATAACGCATGATGGCATGCAGTGAGAGCAATTTTGCAAATTCTCTCGGGGAAACATGTTGCCTGTTCTGTGGAATCGCTCCCAATCTCTTGAATACCACCACCGTGTAAAGGTGGTGCGATGAAAACCAAAAACCACCTTTACTGTTCACTCTTTGTGGTTCCGCCGTTTTGGCTCGGGGTTCCACCTTACTTTGCATTCCGTCGTCCTTTATTATTTAAAAGGGTTCTCCTCCTCGCACCGTCTCAACACTGATTTCTGCACATTACAACCTCGCTCCTCCATTTCTTATGTGGAATTGCAACACCATGCCAGTGTTAACTTCAGTGAATCATAATACATGACTCTTAACCTTGACCAATATGAATCAGACAAGAACATCAGTCATTCCACGATATATTCACACACGATTAATATATTCTCAATATATACACAGCAGCATATAACTATGAGCATTCAGGAGTATATACATTAACACAAGGATGGAGTACATTAACTACAGAGCCAAACACTCTCGTACATGCACAGGGACAGAGTATCACCAAAACTCAATCATACACAGGATTTCAATTCCGTCTTTCACAGAGAGATTCGTATTATAGATTGTACAGAGTTTTATCACTCCGCCCATATCCTTACTTATGGGATTCGAACTTTAATTACACACAATTCAATCATCATCCATTAAGAGCCCAAATATTCACACATGAATTAAATCCACAAGGCACAAATATACTGAAACATTTCTTATTTACACAATGAATTAACTTACAACTACTGGCTGGCCAGATCTTCAATCTGATGACCTTCTTCCCCTATGCAGCTCTATGCAGTTCTCTCCGCAGGTCGGTGCAGGCTTTTCCTTTGCCATCAATGACAACATTTCCAACATTATTTCTATGACTTTTGGGGCACAATTGCTACACTACCTATCTTTGAATGTCCCTTGTGTAAATATATTACTATCTTTAAAGCTCTAGCATATTATAGGACTAGAAGAATACTTCCATATTTAATGCAGAGCTTCTCTTCCATAGGTAGAGAAGATGCCCTATCATCTGTAAATATTTTGGGCGATAGATCTACAGTTTACAGTTATGTTGACCATTAAAAGAACCCATTTATCCCGAGACAATTTATAATTTTATGAATATGTTTAGCCTTTAATAAAACAATGAATAGCGAGGGAAAATGGGAGCAAACCTTAAAAACGATTTGAGGGGCTTGCAAAATGATTATTTATTACCCATTGATAATGTTTCCTTTATTTTCAGTAGTTGAAAAAAACTTTTGGGAACATATTCTGCAAGAATATGGCTTACATTTAGAAAACTGATATTACAAAGTGGCACAACTTTCAACCCTTTCTTAAATTTAATGACCATTCCATTTTCATAGTGATTTAAAACAAAAAATGTCAGCATACTATTTACCTAATGCAAAAAACCATCATACATTTTGTAGGAGATTAAAAAAACCTAGTATCTTAATGAATTAAGTTGTCTAGGTGATTAAATATTTTATTCTCATACAAAATCCCTGTCTTGATCCTTGTAGGCACTTAAAATAGTATAGAAAACAAAAACAAAAACGAAATAAGTTGAGTTTCTTACGTGATAAATGACCTAGTTTCCATAGCCATACTCTTTCAGCATTTGACTTTATATTGTAGTAGTGAATGCGATACAAAAAACAAATTGAATCGATGACCATATGTGCACGTAAAAGATAGACATGGAGAAGATATATCTCCTAGTTCTATGACTCTAGTACAATTTGTTCTTGGCTATGGGGATTGTACAACATTTGCATGGATGTATTCATAAGTCTGATTTGAGCTTGTGTCAACTTTTCCAAGAGCACACACAAGAAGCAGAAAGAGAGAAAAGTGTTGAAAATGAAAACACATACACACACAGAGTCAAAGACAAGTTGAATGGGGTTTGGTTGGTTGGTAAAGCAGGGGTGTTGTTATTCCCCAACCAAGGTTCAAATTCCCCTAAACATGTTTTTCTCCAGTGAGCTATTTCACCTGGGTAGTTGCAAGTCCTGGATAATTTTTTCTAAATAGATATTCTCAATTGCCTTAGTAGGTTCATCCCTAGTGGGCCTTCTCAATTGGGTAGTTGCACCTAGCAAGGTAATTTTTTATGAATAGATAGTCTTAGTCGCCCTAGCAAGATGTCCCATGGGCAGGTTCTAGTTACTTTTATCAAATTGTCCTTTGACTTCCAAATCCTATACCATAAATTTCACAGACTATAGGAAAAACATAAGAGGAATATTTAGTTAAAATGCATCGATTGAACACTGAGATACAAAATCAAGTCAACCTGGGCTTGGATGGGTGGTGAAACAAGGGTGTTTTTTTTGCTCAGCCAGAGTCCCATGGGTACATTCAAGTCTTCGGAAAATTAGTTGAGTTGATGTTCTTGACTGCCCCTAATGGGCTAGCTCACCTGGGTAGGTGCAAGTATTTGGAAAATTTAGTTGAGTAGATATTCTTAATTGATCCTAATGGACTATCTCACCTAGCAAGGTGAAAGTCCCTCGGAAAATTTTGTTGAATAGATACTCTTACTTCATCGATCCTTAGTGGGCTTTCTCACCTAGGTAGGTGCAAGTCTTAAGGTAAATTTGGCTCAATAGATACTCTTAATTGGATATGGTGTACTGTCTCACTTGGGTAAGTGAGAGTCTGGGGAAAATTTGGTTGAATAGATACTCTTAATCAACCCTTAATGGATTGTGTGCTATCTCACTTGAGGAGGTGCCAGAGTTGGGAAAATTTGGCTGAATAGATACTCTCAATCAAATTTTCATCATAAAATATTTGAAAAGGTAAAATGAGCATTAAGTGGTGGTCCGCTACATAAGCTAATAGGACATCCTTTATTTTTGTCAGTAGTTAGAATTGGTATTGTTGGTAATAATAGTCATGGGATTATGGTGCATAATAGTAGTGAGTCAAACTCCATACTCTGCTTCTATTAGCATTTATAATTAGTGTAGTTGTGATGGGTTCATACAATGTGTCCATGTGACTACCAATGAAGAATCCCAAAGCACAAGATGCAACAGATGAATGATTAAAATACAAAGGTGAGAAATACCAACGATTTTAGATTAAACCATAAGGAGGAGCATAACCGTTATACTTGCAGCTACTCGTCGATTCTATGATGGTGTCCTCTACATTAATTAACTTCCTGAGGCACTTGAAGGAGGGATAACCCCCATGAATGATGAGTGTTATTACCTAACCTACCCCAGTCAAGGAATGCAAAGTCTTAGCAACATCAAACTGACACTGATCCGGTAGCTGTGCCCACTTGGCATCGGAGAGAGATCTCTCCGGTCAATCTCATGAAAATAATTTCTGAAGCTTCAAGATGACTTCAGCAGTTATCGATTTGAAATAGTATACAAAGTAAAAGGCTGATTTGGGGGATTTTTCTAATCAGCAGAAACGCAGCTGGGTCTCGGGATGAGGCCTAGTTTTTGCAGAGTTCTGAATGGGGCAAGGAAGGCAATTTTTTTGATGCTTGGATTAAATGAATGGATAGTTCAGACCGGGGATGAGCTGAAGAGGGCAAGAGGCTTTCAAGAATCCTCTTCAAATAGATGAAAACATGGAAAATTAAACAAAACTCAAGGCAAATCAAAGTAATCTAATGAATTCCACCTTTATAACTTGTTTGTTTAATTTGAGAAGAAAGAAGAAGGGAAATGATACACATGAAACATAAGTAAACTTACAATCACAGAGAGATACACACCATCAAAACATAGAGCCACATGGATCCCAAAGAGTGTTGCAAACCCTGGTCTATTCCTTTTGCCAAAATTGCAGAGATGAAATGTACAATGAAGTGCCAAGCAATCCCAAATGTCCAACCTCTGAAAATGACTGAGAAAATACAAGATATAGACAAGCCTAACTCATACCCATGCCTCTAGGGGTCGATCTCACCATTATAGGAGTTGTTTCAACAAGATATAAACTAAGAACTGGAAAATAGGCAATGAAACAGCTTTCCTCTATAAGTTAGGAAACTGATTCATTCAGTTACATTTCACTTGTACTAATCTGTATTTTAATATAAAATGTACAAATTATACCAAAGTCATAGGTCTAAGTCAATTTACATCACAGTGCCGCATTTGGAGAAGATAAAGTCAGAACCCACAAACTAGTTTAAAAATCTAATCGCTCAGTGAAAAATGAGCTGTACCTATGGCACAAAATACCAAATCTCTATGCGTCGTGCCACTTTGAGGCTGATTTTGGGGGCCTTCCCGGAGTCCAAATTGAGCACAGATTATATGTTGAAAGTTCACCAGAAATTGCAATCCAAGTGTGAATTTCGTAATCTAGTTTCCATTTTCCTCCAAAAATCAAAATCTTCCAAAGATTAAGCCTCAAAATTCAAAAGGTGAAATTATTTTTAGCAGTGTTTTTAACTTCAGCAAACCCAAATGAAACAAATCCCCATACATGAAAAGTAGGAATGCATAAATTTTGATGAAAAATCTAGAAATACAAATTTTTCCTCAAGAGGAGCTGCCAATTATAAGCGTGCGCCAAGTGGCGCGACGCGTCGGGCAGGAAAATCTGTGTTAAGGCCAAAAAATCAAAATTGACAAAAAATTTCCCAAATTTCTTGAAATTTGGGCTGAATGTCCACCATCAAGCACTATGCTGAGCCAAAGAAGCTTCGGCCAAAATTTGGAGTCTATCATGTCTTTTGCGACGCTTTAGTGCCCTCTTTAGCTTTGCCTTCAGGATCTTGATTTGCGCCTTGCAAACATGATTTCTACATGCTCATTATCAAGTTCTTCATGTGCTCGAGAATGTTATTTTTTCTTGTTGGCTCCATCCTTTAGCCAAGATGAATATTGACCCTCTCAAGCTGGGTCTTTACTTCACGTCAATCTCCGCCTGTTGATGTCACCTCCTGTCATTTCTTAAGTGCAACGGTTTCTACCATGTTTTGTAACTCCATGATTGTTTCACTATATTCAAATGTTGTTTGCTGTCTATGTAATTTATGATCCACTGGCCTTTTGCAACTCGATTTGTCAATGCGATAAGGTGGCCAACCGTAAGCCCTGGCCATTTCTTCGATCACCTTAGAGCTGGAGAGTTCAAATCCTTATGAACAGGTATGAACATGTATTCGAATTTCCGTGGCTGCCCCCATCCCCACAGGCCCCTTACCTTGTATTCACACTGCACTGTGTGTCATTGATGACTCATTGATGATGGAAACGAGACCCCTTCCACCCTAGGAAAGAGAATGCACTGTTTGCCTTTCCGCAAATAACTCTCTAAGCATTTTTTTGATAAGTATTAATAAGTGTTTTAATAATAGTCTCTGTCTCCTGACCTCCATGCTGATATGAAGGTTCACCTGAATCATGAACAACCTCCGGAGGAACCTGAGGAGCTGTGAAGAAATCATTGGAAATGAAATCTTCCCATGAAATACCCTGCAAGCCAAGCTAATGCACAACCACTATCTTGATGAGTGCATAGTGATAAATATTGTTGTACTGTTGCTCGAGAGTTTTCCTTTGCACGAGAGTGGTCATTCTCTCGATGTTTCGACACATGAAATAAGGGATGTCCATCATCCTCACCCTGGTGAAATTCATCAATAACCTGATATGATAGGCATAGAGGCGTGAAAACTACCACAATCGAAATATCTATAATATTTCATCGAGGTACATAAGAACTTTAGGAATGTAGAATGGGAACACCTCCTACTTCTGAAGGGTTCCCAAGCTGACAAGCTAGGTTCCATATATGGGTCATAATGCACTCTGTCCAATCATTTTGTTCCACCTGCTTCCACATTTGGTATTCCTGCCAAGCTTGAGATTTGCTGCGTGTCAGTGAAAGCACACAACTGAAAAGAGTTACCTTCCAACCATCACAAATTTTTAAATAGCAAAAAAATTATTAACCCCCCATGATAATGAATTCAGTATTCATTTTACAAACTCATAGTGATGACTCAGGCTTCAAAACATGCCAGTGTGGGCAAGTGGGAAAGCCTGCAATTCAGCCAATGAGGTGGGCTCTTCTCTCACATGTCCGCTTGTTCTTTATGAAGCTCTTGTGCATGTAACTCAAAGGTAGAATCATCGTCTTAGTCAGCAGGATAATAAAGAATGACTTCATGATGTCCTAGTCTGCGGGCAGGTTATTGTAAGAAATGAAATAGAATTTGGTGCTTTTGTTTTAGTGCCAAATGTATGGTAGTATGGGAGGGACTGTGGGGAAATAGGGCAGTGGGGACAATGAAGTTTTTTCAAGTGGAATTTTCCTTTTGAAAACTTGTGATTTGACCAATTTAGGGACAAGGGACAGCCACTTGATTTTTTGGGATAAACTTAGAATTTAGGGAAATTTTGCAAATGGGATAGGATGATGGGAATAGAGATGGGTAAGGAGTGGCTTTAGGGACATAGGGAAATTCTGATGAACTGCAGTCAGAGATAAAAGTGAGGGGGAAGAAAAAACAAGGTGGAGAATTGAGTATTTGGCACAAAATTATTTTTTAAAATACCAACTTCAAAACCCTAAGGGAGCAACTCTCAACGAGATGATAGGGTTTGAGTTTTGCATTTAAAATCTCATAATCCATTTTCAAACATTGGTAAATGGCAATTAGAAGGTCACATGAACTTACTTGGAGCAAAATTGACAGAATCGATTTGGAGTTTTTTGAAGCAATGGGAAAAATTTGTGTTTCGGCCCTGTGCGCCGCATAGTCAACCCAGTGCGCCGCGCCCCTCCAATGCGCCGTGCCGGTTCAAATTTACACATAGTCGACTTACTTGATGCGCCGCACACCACTGATGCGTCGCGACACCTGCCCAGTGTGTCGCGCTCAAAAAATTACACACAGTCTGCCCTTCAAACACTTGCTTTGCTCCTCCACGATTTGTCTTGGCTCAATGTTATCTCTTGGCATGCAAATGGAGTGTTGGATAATGAAAATATCTTATATTCCAAAAATTTTAATTTTTGCTTTTTGAAAACCCACTTTGTAATGTTTGAACACTTTGGCACTTTTTCAAAAGAACTCTGTTTTTCTTGGTTTTGATTTTTGGACTAAATGATGAGTTTCTTGTCTATTTTGTAGGGATGGATGGCATGGAGTTTTGACAAAGACGACCAGGGCTGCGAATGAAGCATTATTACAACTGAAGAATTTGAAAATTGCATTGCATTTGTTACAAAAGGATAAAATAGACAATTTTTCTTCAAAACAGAGTTTTGAAGAAAAATCATTATCAAGCATTACGATGATGAAATTTTTGCAGTGAAACCTTGTTTGAAGCTTCCTCATGTGCCTGCTAGCCATTATTAGACATTTTGAGACCTGATTAATAAAACCCTAGACCTAATGAGACTAAAAAACCTAAAATGATTGTTTGCCTACCAGGAGACCAGAAATGACTGTAAATGATTTTGATGAACACAACTAGGCTAGTAGGTACAAGACATGAGGGATATGAGTGACAAGACCCTACCCTTAGATGATCCATGCTTCTAATGGAATGCATCTAACTGAACTGAGTGAGACACCTAAAATGAAATGCAACAAAAGAAATTTGATCTCTGACTAAGGGATGAAGATACTGAATCTAACATTGGCTCCAATGGGGATGGTAGCTCCTTGGAGGTGCCAAGAACTACAGATTTCTGGGAGAGTAGGCAGTGTCTTCGTCCATTGGGCTATGGAGTCCATAACTTCAAAAAATCAACACAAGACTCTTGACTCAATTTCTTTCCTGAGAATTGACTTAAATCGACTCAACTTTGAAACCAAAATGACTGAAAGACCTGACTTGACAAACTCACACCAAAGCTGAAATCAATCTTCAGAGTTATAGCCTTCACCTCGGGCCTCAAACTGAAGAAAAGATCACAGCACACACTTGCAATGAAGTTGAAATAAACTGGTATGTACAATGAGAATGTAAAACAGCAGAAAACATTTCAGAAATGATACCTCTTGAGCATCCGACCATTGACCGGCCCTCCTGGACAATCTTCCCCGTTCATCTCTTTCAGAAGAAAAGAATTCTGACCTCGATATGCAGCAATTTTAAAGGGTCCTTTCCAGAGATTTTCAAACTTACCATGTTTACCTTTTTCCTCGTTTCTCGCATCCCATTTCAGCGCTACTTCTTCCAATTGAAATTTGTCCGCTTTTGATTTTCTGTCATATATATTCTTAATTCTCTCTTGCAGCTTGAACGTGTTTTGGAAAACTTCTTCTCTAGTCTGTTGCAAATGGATCATTTGATTTATTCTCCTTTGCATATGATCGTCTTCACTTCCAGATTCCTGCAGAAGTTTGACCACTGGAACTGCGAGAGAGGTAGGAAATACCATGTCAACTCCATATACTAGCTCAAAGGGGGACACACCAATGGATTTTTTCTGACTCACTCGATCTGCCCAGAGTGCATTGACCAACTTCTTATGCCAACTTTTCTTGTTAATTTCCAGTAGCATTTTGATAATGTTGACTAAAGGTTTATTGGAAGACTCTGCCAATCCGTTGCCTTGTGGATGATAAGTGGTTGAGTGTCCCAAAGTGATGTGATACTTGTTACAAAACTCAACCATTCTTTTTTATTTGAAAGCTGCTGTGTTATCAGTAATTAACTTATTCAGGCAACCAAAACGAGACAAAATATTATTCTCAAGGAATGAAATTATTACCGAATCCGTAGCTTGCTTGGTGGGAATTTCTTTGATCCATTTCATGAAATAATCTGTCATTGTGAGGATCCACTTGTGCTGAGCTGAAGAAGTAGGATGGATTTCGCCAATGAAATCCAAACCCCACTGCTGAAAAGGAGCACTTACTTCAATGGGCTTAAGCGACAAAGGCTGCAATTTCTTCCTCCCTTCAAAAATCTGACATTCATGACAGCCTTTAACAGTCTTATACACATCAGCAAAAATAGTCAGCCAATAATATCCTGCTCTCAAAATTTTGTTGGCCGTTGTTTTCCAGAAAAGGTGACCTCTGCAATCTCCCTTATGAAAATCTTCCATTCCTGATTTGCTTCTTCTTCCACCAAACAATTTAGCAAAAAACCACCGGGATCTTTCCTATAAAGTGCATTGTTCAAAATACAAAACTTAGCAGCCTTCAATTTCAGAGTTCTACTTTTTTTTTTAGCCATTGTTAGCAGTGGTGACAAGTTTTGGAGCACATATACAATATCTGAATACCAAGGAGAATGAAAAAATATTTCTGATACCTGAATTAACGAACTTTCTTTGTTTTCCTTGGACATAGCAGCAATGAGATTGATGTCCAAGGCATGTAAATTTGACTCAGCCATTAGCTTAGCCAGCCCTTGTCCTTTGATAAGCTTTGTAGGCTTTATCTCCACATCATACTCCAACAAGGCAACAATCCATTTGCCTTGTCTTCCCTCCGGATCTGTTTGCACTAAGACATCCTTTACCGCAGCATTAGGAACATAAGCAATAATGTGAGAATGCAGAATATATACTCAAAAATATTTCAATGCTTTCACTAAGGCAAGAGCTTGCTTCTCAATAATGTTATATTTTAAGGCTGCATCTCTTATGGTTTGGCTGAAAAAAGCAATTGGTTTTTCATGCTGATCTCTTTTCTGCATCAATACTGCTGCCATAGTATGCTCTGAGGCAAATGAAAACAAAATAAAATCTTGAGTATAGTCCGGGCTGATCAAAACTGGAGCTGAAGAAAGAGCCAACTTCACTAAATTGAAAGAATTTACAGCCTCAGTCCACTTCACTACGCTATATTTCTTAAGCATGTTTGTAATCTCCCTTAGATGTTCTGCTAGATTAGGCACAAAGCGGTGCAAGAAATTCATCTTACCATTGAATGATTGGATCTCCTTTTTGTTTCGGGGAAGATCAATTTGCTGAATAGCTTCTACTCGAGCTGGGTCAATACGAATGCCATCCTTTGAGATAATATGACCAAGAAGTTTGCCTTCATCCATGGCAAACAAACTATTCTTCAGATTGAGTGACACACCATACTTTCTACATCGCTGAAAAACAATATTCAAATGGTAAAGGTGCTCTTCATCTGAATTAGAAAAGACTATCAAATCATCAAGATACACAACTAGAAAAACATCCTTCTCATTCGCAAATTCCATATCCATTGCGCGCTGAAAGGTTGCACTAGCATTCTTCAAACCAAAAGGCATTTTAGCATAATGGAAAGTTCCCCACAGAGTGGTGAACGCTGTTTTGTCTCTATCATCCTCATGGACCAGAATTTGGTTATAACTGGAATAACCATCGAGTAGCGACATACGAGATGCTCCAACTACTTTCTGAAGTATGTGATCCATTTTGGGCAACGAATAATTATCTTTCAAAGACACCTTATTCAAATTCCTAAAATCAATGCACAAACGAATCTCACCTATCTTCTTGCGTACGGGCACCAAATTAGAAATCCAATCTAAAAATCTTATAGGAACAATGATACCAACCTTGTATAGTCGATTCACTTCCTTCTCAATTGAGGGCAGCAACTTCGGATTTATTCTTCTCAACTTCTGCCTGAAGGGATTTTGATTTGGCTTGATAGCAATGGTGTGTTGAATTATGTTTGTATCATATGTCTTCAAATCTGAATATTCCCAAGCAAATACGTCAGCAAAAGATGACAACAAACTGATATACTTTGATTTTACCTCTAGTGGCAATGCTTTGGACAATTTCACCATCTTTGGATTTTCAGCTGATCCAATGTTCACATCTTCAACTCCCTTTTTGGTTGGCCACAAGGTTGGTTTTCGAGCTACGTCATCTTGATCGAAAAGCTCTTCTAAAGGTATTAGAACTTTAGGAATGACATTATCCTTCAACTGCAATACTTCCATCTGATTTACTTGCACATCAGCGTCACCATCATCATGCTCCACATCAATAGAAGTGTCTTTGAATTTGCCTTCATTTTGCAGAAATTCATCAATCTCTTCGTCATTTTGAAACACTTGCCAATACCTTTGATTTTCTGGGACAGTCGGACGATGTTTCACATGAATTTCAAATTTTTTACTTGAGTTCATTGGAATTTTCAAATTACTTGCTGCCTTTGCAAGTGTATCTGCAATACCATTCTGAATACGAGGGACACAAGTCAAAGTATAGTCTGAATACAATTTCAAGATATCAAGAACTGCATTTCGGTAAGCCCGCATTTGAGGATGCTTAGCTTGGTATTCACCCTTCACTTTATTGATAACCAACTCGGAGTCGCCATACACTGCAATCCTCTTAGCATTTAGCTTTCTAAGAATTTTCAGACCAGCAATTAAAGCTTCGTATTCAGCCTCATTATTTGAACAATCAAAATCTAATTTATAAGAACAGACCCTTACATTACTCGGTACCTTGTTTGGGGCGGAAAAAGGGCTGCGTACCCAAATGTCAATTCCAGCACCATCACTTCCTACTGCACCATCAAAATTCATGGTCCATAAACCATCTTCATCTTCTTCCAAGTGCCAAAATTTTGTTTGCTCTGTTATTTCTGCTTGCTGTCCATCAACTTTTTGCTGCTGTCGGAAGGCTGATTGCTCAGCGGAACTTTCAAGCTTTTGTCTCTCTTTCTTTAAAACCTCTCTGAAATTCTCGGTGATTTCTGGAATGTCTTATACTTCAACTAATTGGCTATTTACATTATTGAAACTATCTGAATACAAAACAAATGACTCTAAATCTGTATGTACATATTTGATTGGATGATTTACCGGTTTCTCCTTGCTAGTGATCATATACTTCATCTTTTGCTCCCGATATAATTTCCTCATCTGACCAAACATAGGAATAGTAGCATAGGATAAATCAAGCTGCAATGTTCCCTTTATTTTTGCTCCCCAAGATCTGGAAAGAAGCATGCCAAATCTAGGAGGAATGTCTGCCACAACCATGTCCATCAAAACATTTTTAGTAGGAATTTGATCCAAGCTGACCACCAAATCTTTGATAAGCCCAATGCATCTTACTCTAGTGGAATCAAAAGAGTAAAGATCATGATATTTTCTAGTGATATCCAATCCCAATTTCTCCATGATTGCCCTCGGCATGATATTATGAGAGGCTCTGGAATCAAACATAGCATTATGTACACAAAATCATGCAATCTAAGGCTGATATAAAAAGGAGGCACATCACTATCTGGAGACTCACCATCCAATGCTGGACCAAAAATCAACTCAGGTTGATCATCTTCCACATTCACCATATCAGACAATGGATCTAAATTTAAAATTTTAGACACTTGACCCTTATAGCTGCTATTCTTCATCAACTCAGTCAAAGGAATGGATACTTTCAACTTAGAAATTTCATTTTCCAAGTTAAAAACTGAAATTTTCTTTACCTCTTTAGCTGGAACATCCTTCTTTTCAGTTTTCTCCTTTGATACAATTGGCTGATTGGATCTTTCATTTGTTGATGGGGATTTTCTAGTAGTGGGATCAGCTATCTCTTTTCCCATCTTCTGCGCCACGGGTGAATCATTCTTTGGTGCCGAAACTTCCTTTCTCTTTTGAATTGGATTAATAGGGACATCTCTGTTTCTGAGTGACTATTGTCGCTGCTGGGTTGTCAAGGCATTCATGTATCCCCTCTGATACTCATCAGACTCTTCTTCAAGAGCTATGTCATTTTCCAAGATGAAATCCTCGTCTTTTTGTACAGCTGCATTTTCTGCATACTCCTCATCTTCAGTGATGTAAATTGGCATATCATTAGGTGTAAAGAAATGATTCTCTTCTCCTATTACATTCTCTTCATCATCTGATTCCGGACCAACAAAATTCTACTGTAAGGGTGTCTTCACTTGCTGTTGTGCTGTCAGTTCTTGTGCTCGCTGCTCTCTTTGCTTGATTCTGAATTGCGGTTGCTGCTGGCCACGGAAGTTAGGATTTCCGATCTGTGGTTCAGGCTTATCAAGTGTTAATCTTTCAAACATCTTTTCCATCTTCCGAAGCATTTGATCTGACATGGAAACCTCTTCCTTTATTGCTACTTTCTTTTCAGCTCTCATTCTAGCTCTCCTGTCATTCAAATTAGCTTCAACACTGACTGCAATTTTCTGCATATCTTCTAATGTAGCCGGACTTCTTTCTCTCAATTGATAAGCCATGTCAGGATCGAATCCATCCAGAAATTTAATCAAAGCAGATCCCCTAGGTGGCTTTATATCATCAGGAATTGCATTATAAACAGAATTGAATCTAATACAATAGTCTTGAATTGACTCACCAACATTTCGCTTGATATTGTCATATTCGGAAAGGATTGAAAGAGGATCTTTCTGCACTTCCCATCGATCCAAGAATTGTCTCTAAAGATTAGCCAATGTAGCAATACTTCTAGGCGGCAAAGCTCTGAACCACTTTTTGACTTCTCCTCCAAAGGTTTGAACAAACAATCTCATTGTCACATTCTCCGCATCAACCTCATGAAGGTCAAAGAAATCTGCCATTCTATCCACATGTTGTTGAGCAGTGACACTTTGAGGAGTGCCATCGAATAATGGAATTTTTCTTTGATAATCTGCGGGCATGTCATCTAAGTTTTGAGGCAACACGAGAGGTGCAAATCGGGCAGCCATTGCTCTGGGTGGATTTACAATCAGTCTTGGAGATATAGGAGGAGTTGGAGTAGTTGATGTATGAGGTGTATGAGGTGTGGATGGAGGCGAGACTACTGCAAATTGTTGATCAGAAATAGATGGTTGCACGGGAATGGTACGAATGAAAGGAGGTTCGGTATGAACTTGTGAACCAGATGTAACTGCTGATGGCCCAAGTGTTTCAAATGTAGACTCTATGAACTCAGGAATATTTGTTGCCACAATGGAATTTTGAATGTTCAAAATGTAACTGTCAATGGATCTATTAGCCTGTTCAATTTCAAGGTACTTGATAAAATCTGGATTTATGACAGTAGAACCAATAGCACTTTCAGACTTAGTCTCAAACAACGACAACTCAAATTGTTCATCAAACTCAAGATCTTCAAGGTACTCAAAAACAGCGGGGCATGAATGAGATTTAAACAGAGGAATCACAATACTTTCTCGACGAAGGATTCTCGAAATAATATTGGGATTTTCATACACAGGAGGTGGATCGGGATCCAGATTTTCTCTGGTATGTCTTCCGAAAGCTAGTGTGTTGAATTATTTTCAAAAATCAAAGGGACAAAACCAACTTGTTCAGCCTATCAAATTCTAAACTCATCATCCAAAAGTCTAGAACGATCTGATGTACTGGGGCAATTTACAAGTCAAGTGTCACGTTTACAAACTAGACCAGAGATTGACTGAAGCAACGTTTATCTACTTTCACTAATGCAAAGCAAGAGTGTTTCGAAGGCTACCTGGCATAACTTCAGGCTCCGTCTGTAGCTTATAAAAAAAATAACACTAACAAGCAAACCATTTTTATCCCCAGTATGGTCGCCACTATGTTATTGCCTAAATCTAACTCAGGCTGAAGGAAGGCAGAGTCTAGGGTAACATCAAACCACACTTAATCTGGTAGCTAGCACTACCAGATTAGGAGAGGGCTCTCTCCGGGTCAATCTCAGCAAAAAATAATCAGTGAGGCTTGAGATGACTTGAAATAAAGGCTGATTTTAGGCTAGGTATATAAGTAAAAGGGTTTGATTTGATTTTGGGTTTTTTTTTTTGGAATCAAAGGGAAAGGTAGTTTTGGGTCCAGGGATGAGGCCTAGTTTTTGGAGAGTTCTGAATGGGGCAAGGAAGGAAATTGTTTTGATGCTTTGGGTTGAATGAATGGATAGTTCAGACCGGTGAGGAGCTGAAGAGGGAAAGAGGCTTTCAAGAATCCTCTTCAAACAGATGAAGACATGGAAAATTAAACAAAACTCAAGGCAGAGCAAAGAAATCTAATGAATTCCACCTTTATAACTTGTTTGTTTAATTTGAGAAGAAAGGAGAAGGAAAATGATACACATGAAAAATCAGTAAACTTACAATCACAGAGAGAAACACACCATCAAAACATAGAGCCACATGGATCCCAAAGAGTGCTGCAAACCCTAGTCTATTCCTTTACCAAAATTGTAGAGATGAAATGTACAATGAAGTGCCAAGCAATCCCCAAGTGTCCAACCCTGAAAATGACTGAAGAATTACAAGATATAGACAAGCCTAACTCATCCCCATGCCTCAAGGGGTCGAGCTCACCATTCTAGGATCTATTTCAACAAGATCTAAACTAAGAACTGAAAAATAGGCAATGAAACAGCTTGCCTCTATAAGATAGGAAACTGATTCATTCAGTTACATTTCACTTTTTGGTGAATGAATCTACTTGGATGATTAAAAATGTGCCAAAATTACATCAAAGTCATGAAATTACATCAAGTTACATCAGGAGTTTCACATCTGGAGATAAAAAGTCAAACTGGCCAAAACTAGGCGAAAATTTGAACTGCTGAGTGAAAATTAGGCCAAAATTCCCAATGCGCCGCGCCTGAAATCTCTATGCATCGCACCACTTTGAGGCTGATTTTTAGGGCCTTACTGGAGTCCAAAATGAGTGCAGGATAGCTCGTTGGAAATATCTACCTGTCTAATTTCCAACCCAAGTGGAATTTCTGAATTTTTTTGCCATTTTCCCCTCCAAAAATCAAAACTCCCAACACTGCTTCCAGTGTGTCCAAAAAGTGGCAGAAAGGCCATTTTTAGGGTGTTTTTGACACTTCAAGCAACCCAAAACTTGTCAAAATCCTTAGGTAATGGGTAGGAATGCATAAATTTGGATGAAAAATCTATAAATGCAAAGTTTTCCTCAAGAGGAGCTGCCAATTATAAGCGCGTGCCAAGTGGCGCGACGCGTCGGGCAGGAAAATTTGTTTTAAGGCCTAAAAATTCAAAATTGACAAAATATTTCCCAAATTTCTTGAAATTTGGGCTGAAGGTCCACCATAAAGTGCTATGCTGAGCCAAATGAGCTTCAGCCAAAATTTGGAGTCTATCATTCCTTTTGCGATGCTTTAGTGCCCTCCTTAGCTTTTCCTTCAGGATCTTGATTCTCGCCTTGCAAACATGATTTCGCGCCCAATAATGGTTCTTCATGTCCCTGAGCATGTTCTTTTCCTTGTTGGCCTTCTCCAACAGCTTCTCAAGATGAATATTGACCTTCTCAAGCCAAGTCTCTTTATCAGCCTCAATCTCCCGCTCAATGGATGTCATCTCGGTTTGGCTTCTTTGGGCAGCTTGCTGGTTCTCACGGATGTTTTGAAACTCCATGATTGTTTGCTGATCTTCCAACTGTTTATTTCGCTACTCCAGGTAATTTATGATCCATTTCGCTCTTTGCAACTTGATGGTCAATGTGTCTATCTCCACCTTCTGCTCCTGAATAGTCTCTCTCAACTTTGAGCTTGGAGAGCTCAAATCCTCATCAATCAGTATGAAACATGTATCTTGACCTCCTAAAATCCCCTCATCCTACATAGGCCTCTTACCTGTATCCTGTACCTGTACCTGTGCTGCTGATGACGGAAATGAGACCCCTTCCACCCTAGGTGGAGATAGTACTCGCCGGGCTGCTACAAATAATCCTCTAGTGCCTCTCTGATAAGTGACATATGTCGGCACAATAGTCTCTGTATCCTGACCTCCATGCTGATATGAAGGTTCACCTGCATCATGAACAACCTCCGGAGGAACCTGAGGGACGGTGAAGAAATCATGGGAAATGAAATCTTCCCATGAAATACCCTGCAATCCAAGCTGATGTACAACCATGATCTTGATGAGTGCATAGTGATAAATACTGTTGTACTGCTACTCGGGAGTTTTCCTCTGCACAAGAGTGGTCATTCTCTTGATATTTCGACACATGAAATAAGGGATGTTCATCATCCTCACCCTGGTGAAATGCATCAATAACCTAATATGATAGGCATAGAGACGTGAAAACCGACCCTCACAACTGAAATATCTGATAATGAGTTTCATCAGAGGTGCATAAGAATCCTTTAGGAACCAGAATGGGAACACTCTGCTGAGTTGTCTCACAAAGCTAGGCCTGATATATGGTTCATAATGCACTCCGTCCACCTACTTTCTTTTGTTCCACTGTTCTCCCACATTTGGTATTCCGGTTGCTTGAGAGATTGTTTCCGGTGTCAAAGTGAAAGTTACACCGACAAGAGTTACCTGAACATCATGTAAATGCAATACAAACAAACGAGCCAACTCCTGATGATAATGAATCCTAGCAATCATTTCACAAAACTGATAGCATGACTACTCTCGAAAACATGCCATGGCAAGTGGACAAGCCTGTAATTCAGCCAATGAGGTGGGCTCCTCTCTCACATGTCTGCCACTTTTATGAAGCCTTCTAGGTGCATGTAACTCAGTGGTGGAATCACTGTCTTGGTCATATGATGTATCAGTGTCTATCTCCATGATGTCCAAGGTCTATGCAAGGTGTATGTTGGCTTGTAAGAGATGAAAATGAGAATTTGGGTACTTTTGTTTTTAGTGCCAAATGTATGGTAGTGTGGGAGGGACTGTGGGGAAATAAGGCAGTGGGGACAATGGACTTTAACCAAGTGGAATTTGCCTCTTGAAAACTTGTGATTTGACAAATTTAGGGACAAGGGACAGCCACTTGATTTTTTGGGGTAACTTGGGATTTGGGGAAATTTTTCAAATGGGATAGGGATAATGGGAATGAGATGGGTATGAGTGGCTTTAGGGACATAGGGAAATAGGGGATGAACTGTAGTAATGAGATAACAGTGAGGGGGAGTAAAAAACAAGGTGGAGAATTGAGTATTTGGCACAAAATTATTTTTTAAAATACCAACTTCAAAACCCTAAGGGAGCAACTCTCAACAAGATGATAGGGTTTGAGTTTTGCATTTAAACTCTCATAATCCATTTTCAAACATTGGTAAATGGAAATTAGAAGGTCACATGAACTTACTTGGAGCAAAATTGACCGAATCGATTTGGAGTTTTTTGAAGCAATGGGAAAAATTTGTGTTTCGTCCCTGTGTGCTGCGCAGTCGACCCAGTGCACCACGCCCCTCCAATGCGCTGTGTCGGTTCAAATTTGCACATAGTCGACTTGCCTGATGCGCCGTGCACCACTGATGTGTCGCGACACCTGCCCAGTGTGTCGCGCTCAGCAAATTACACACAGTCTGCCCTTCAAACACTTGCTTTGCTCCTCCACGATTTGTCTTGGCTCAATGCTATCTCTTGTCATGCAAATGGAGTGTTGGATCATGAAAATATCTTATATTCCCAAAATTTTAATTTTTTCTTTTTGAAAACCCACTTTGTAATGTTTGAACACTTTGGCACTTTTTCAAAAGAACTCTGTTTTTCTTGGTTTTGATTTTTGGACTAAATGATGAGTTTCTTGTCTGTTTTGCAGGGATGGATGGCATGGAGTTTTGAAAAAGATGACCAGGGCTGCAAATGAATCATTATTACAACTGAAGAATTTGAAAATTGCATTGCAGTTGTTACAAAAGGATAAAATAGACAATTTTTCTTCAAAACAGAGTTTTGAAGAAAAATCATTATCAAGCATTATGATGATGAAATTTTTGCAGTGAAACCTTGTTTGAAGCTTCCTCATGTGCTTGCTAGCCATTATTAGACATTTTGAGACCTGATTAATAAAACCCTAGACCTAATGAGACTAAAAACCCTAAAATGATTGTTTGCCTACCAGGAGACCAGAAATGACTGTAAATGATTTTGATGAACAGAACTAGGCCAGAAGGTACAAGACATGAGGGATATGAGTGACAAGACCCTACCGTCAGATGATCCATGCTCCTAACGGAATGCAACTGACTGAACTGAGTGAGACACCTAAAATGAAATGTAACAAAAGAAATTTTATCTCTAACGGAGGGATGAAGATACCGACTCTAACAATGGGAATCAGGCTCTTTTTAAGACATACTCGGGCTAACAAGTAGGCCAACATCTATACTGTTGTTGTATTCAATAACACGATATTGCACCTGGTCACTTCCTTCTTCACATACCCATTGCTAACAAAAAATTGCTTCAAAATAGAATCATTTCTAACACAAACCCGCTTCAATCCAAACATTATGTATTAATAAACAAATTAACAGAAAACTTCAGCACATCACACAACCACCACATTATAATTAAAGGGAACAAAGATATTTGAACAGATCAAAGGAGACATGGAATATAATACCTTCAGTGTCTTTTTTTCTACCATGTTTGACAATAGAGATAGGAATGTCTTATAGGTTTCCATTGTCCAATAAATGCTTAGCCTCACCACCTTCATATATTTTCCCACAAAATGTAGAATTCCTTAAAGAAACACCCTCTTTTTCCATAGCCTTACAATCAGGACAATGATCTTATGGGTATACAATATCTTTCCATTTGATATAATAATCAAGATACCTAACCTATAAATGTGTTCAACGGGTTATAAATGAAATAATTCAAGATATTAAATTCCTTAAGAATTTGCATGTATATGTCAAATTAGAGCAACTAAATACAAAAGAAAATCACACACCTCATCATCCAGCTTGGCTTGTTATTGCACATGGTAACTGAAGTACTTGGGTGGAGAACCTTCCACCTTTACACCAATAAAAAATCTTCAAAGCTCTAGCATCCTTTATAGTAGCCATCACTATGGAGCATTATTTTTCAGAGGTTTCTTTCCATTACCTCTTCATTTTGTAGCTGAGATAACATAACTTGTGCCTATATGACTAGCAGAACCTTGAGGGAACCAATCATCTACATGTTTAGTCCAACTTGTTGCTAGTGCAATGAGCCGAATGTTCTTCTCAAGCTGCAAAACAAAATTCAAACACCCAACATGTTCATATTCTTCCTTTACATTTATAATTACATGATACACAATTCCACATTCAAGCAAAATGCTATGAAATAAAAGATAATATGAAAGAATGTTAAAAAAATAAGCACATGGTTTCCCAAATAAACATACTGTAAGAAAAATTGACTTATTAAGAAGATATCAGCTCAAGAAATTATTTTGTTTTTAGGACACTTTATGCACTAAGAGTGAAAATTCTTATCTGTTCTACAAATGGTGCACAAAATAAGTCTAAGAGGTTAGCTCAACCAGTTATTGCCAATTTTTTTGGCCATTATACTAATTTAGTGCTAGTAGGTGTCTAGTTCAAATCCACCTAGGTGAGTTGCACTAGTCTACACCAACAGGTTTACTAGAGATGTCATCTACGAATGTGAGGAAGAATAATTTGGGCTTCCCCAAGAGGTGTTTCTTAGAAAAGACTTGGTGTATGGACTCATATTAGAGAATACAAATTTTCTTCAGAAATCTATGTTAAGGACTAGAAACATCAAGCATGTGCGTTTACTTTTCTTCGTTGAAGATTTGATTTAAAGCTTTCTTTTCTCCTCCTTCAATGGTTTGTTACCTTTCGGGAGAGGTAAATACCAAGTTGTACTTTTATCTTTCTATATCTTATCTACTATGAGCATAGTTTTAAAAATCGGAATTGGGCGCCTATCTAACCATGATTCCAACCAAGACTGAATCAAACTAAGATCGAACTGGGTTTAATAAACTGGAATTGGAAAAAATACATAAAATAATTAATTTTTAATGAAAAAAATTATTTTTAAGATTATAAACCATGATTGCAAACCATTAGAGACAAAATATGGAAAGTATTTTCATCTATATACCCTGAAAGTGTGCATATATCAAAATGGCACCAAGTGAAATACATATCAATGATATCATCGACCAAATACATAACCAATGAGGCTCTAAATGGCTTCTAGAGTCCAAAAAAAATGCTACAATGAGGCTTTTAATGGTCTCCAAAGTCCAAAAAAATGCTACAACTCAAGCTACTGGACCTGTAATGGTCCCAAACTATATAAGCACAAAATAGGCAAGATAAGTAGTTGTAGAGTGTTGAAACAAACAATGAAGAAACATTGTCCTTGATTTCATTGAAGGAGATAGAGACCTGTTGGCAAACATTGAGCCTCTTTTGAAAACTGATCTACTTCTTGATTTAATTCTCCAAAAACAAGAACAAAATAAATGACTTCAAACAGCTGGAATATCTCCTTCAAATGATCATCTACATGTCTGACATTAATATCTTGAAGTTGTTTGTTGCTTTGTATCCAATTGATAACCAAGGTTGAGTCTTCATAAACTTATATGACCTTTACTTCTCTTTCTATAGCACACTTTACGAGTGATTTTAGAGCCAAATTTTTTTCTAAATTACATATACCATGCCCTAGCATTCCTTTATACTTTCTCCAGTGAGAATCAGAAAGGAAAAACATGCTTCCCACACTGATATTATTGGCGTATCTATTCCAAATTCCAGGTGCCATCTAAAAAACCCGACAGATTTATCTATGGCTAGAATGACAATCTGTTGAGCAAGTTTAACTTCTTTCAAATCATAGAAATCATAACACTTACCCTTGAATAAATTTTACTAGGCAAGATAAAATTCCCATTAAATAGAGCCGAGATTCCAGCCAACCAGATCACCCAACACAATATGAATGGAAAAGTTCTAAAATTGTTCAAAGCAGGATTCCCAAACCAGTTTCTCAAGAAAACCTCTATTGTATCACTGGTCCACACATTTCTTTGATAAGTAATTAATTCATCTTCCTTCCAAAATTCCTGCTCATATGGAAAATTGATAATTAAATAGTACACAGTTTTCTTCAGCAGCTTTGTACAAAAAACATACAGCTAGGCCCTATCTACCTGTCCTTTGAATTTTTGCCCAAGTAAAAACTTTATTCTTTAATGTGAGCCAAAGAAAGATATGGATTTTCTTCAGTGCCTATTCTTCCAGATCTCCTTCCATCACCAGACAGGGCCATAAGGTTTCGTAGGAAGCTACAAATTACAAGTTATATAGATGAGATTCCATTCCATTAAAAGATGAACTCAAGTAAAATACCCACAAAGGTAAAAATTTACTACAATACAGAACAACTGAGATCAAATTAGATCTATATCACAAGAAGAGAAATTTAACTCCATGGTGCTCATAAAACTCCCATTCATATTTTCCTCATATGGCCAGTTTTCATGATCCATCCAATTTAGTAGCTCAAACAAGGTTAATCTTTGATGTGTTACAAATCATAAGCTCCTGTAACTCTTATTGGTCATGCCATAGAATTAAATGGAACTTTAATTTTGCAAACAATTAATACTTGTAAAGTGTCCTATATTATAAGGTATACATCCTTTATAATCTATCTACAACATATCCAGAATGCAATTCAGTTCACTTTCCCATTATGAAACAATGTCAGCCACAAAATCCCCTCAAAATGAAGACATAGAAAGATGTTGCAAGCTTTCTGGCATACATCAACACTTTGAGAATGGTAGATAGCTACGTTAAATTTTCAAGATTACAAGCTTCAACAAAATTGGGTAAGTTGTAAGTAAGAGTACAAAATAATGCATCCCTTGGCAGAAAGGATTAATGGCTTGTATAGAAGATGATCCCTAAAAAAATAAACTATTGCTAGATCGGCCATAATAAAACATGCTTTCATCAATAATCTCCTGATGTGGGTTTTCACCAAGGGATGGAAAATGTTGCTAAAAATAGGAAAGGTGGTTGAAAATAAAAGGTAATGCAAGTTGGATTTGCAGGGAGGCATATGGATCACAAAACCTCAAGGTATGTGCATGTCATCTGTTGGTTAGAGTATCTGCACATCTAGACAAACCACATATTCAAGAAGCCAAGTAATGGTGACTGAGCCCAATTCAATTTTGTCTCCTGCTGCAGATATAAACATTTTCGTCCTGCAATGGCATAGGTCAAAAATTCTCTCCAATAGGTTCTAAAGGTCTCAAAATTTGAGTCATTAGCCATGGTGCATCAAATTCTAGTAAGAGTGAAGTTACATTGAAAGACATTAATGTCTCTCTCTTGATAAGTGCAGAAATTAGTAGTTGAGGTTGATAATGGAAGATTTCTAGTTCCAAAATTTTATAATACAATACAGAATACACCGAATACAGAATACACACACATATATAATGCAATATTTCCCTCCCATTAACTTGCTAGCTTGATTCGAAATCAAACCTGAAATCGAAGGTTCTTTGTTTTGTCAACCAAAAGTTCTATCTTTTCACCTTGGTCAAGGACCTGTAAAAAAAGAATAATTGTTACCTAAAAGGCCATACAAAAGTATAAAAAATAGAAATTAAGATAAAGAGAAACAATACATAAAATGGAAACACATTCTGCAACCTGCATTGGACATCGATTCAATAATAGGCAGTCTATCCCCGTAGGATCCAAATCCAATACAACCTGAGCAATTTCATTCCATAAAATTAAAAAACAAACATATGTAGATGTTGGCACAAATCTATAAATGCTTAACAGAAGTATGATACCAAGCTTTTATGTTCTCAAGTATATTCTAGATAAATTACTGGAATAGTAGGAAAACAATTAACTACTTTATACTAAGAGGTGATTTATTGGAATTTGGTGGAGTACCATTTTTGAAAATGATAGGAACAAAATAGTTCTTTGCAATTCCTAAATTATTGGCTTCATGCGGATCCATGGTCAGATGTTAAAAGTACATTTTCCCTAAGAAAGTTGAAGTGTTGGGAGCATCTTTCTCTATTTTTCCTTTTGAAGGAATATTGTTGTTGGCTTTGTTTCAACTTTTGCGAATAATTTGAACTTTTAAGTGTGTTTGGGTATGTGTTAGGTATGATAAAATGATGTGTTCCTTTGAAAAAAGGACCAATGTGCCTTGTGCATAAGACACCCTCTAAAAATATAGTCATGTTGCATAAACCCTTTCATGAGTTTTCACCAATGGATGGCGAAGGGGTTTATGACAATAAAAATTATAATAAAAAAGGAGGTTGATAATAAAATAATAATATATCTTAGATTTTTTATGAGTTGTGTTGTGTAGGGATCAGAAAACTACAATATATGTGCCTGTCCTTTGTTGGTAAAAGTAATGGCACATTGAGTTGAGAAGAAAGAGTTGAGCAACAGGTGTGGCTGAGGTTGATTCAACATTATACAAGGTTTATCCAACACTAATGTACACCTCTGTTAACTGCCACCACTGCTTTCCTGCTGCTAAAAATTGGGCAGTATGCCAATGCTGTAGTTATATGATCCCAATTACTACCTGTGCATCCAAAATTACAATATAATCTTATTGTCAGTAATATTTTTCATCCCTTGGTACAAACCCATAATGGAGATTTATTCATAAAAATATTTGTACTTAAGGATCTATACAACACAGTCTATTTTTCCTGTGTGTTTTCAATAAAAAAAATGGTCATGTCTTCTAAGGGATACATCCTTTGTACTCTATCTACAACATACCCAAAATGAAATTCAATCCACTTTCCCAATATGAAACAAAGTTAGCCACAAAATCCCCTAAAAAGGAAGACAAAGAAAGATGTTGCAAGGTTTATTGCATATAAAAACACTTTGAGAATGGTAGATGGCTACGTTAAATTTCAAGAGTGCATGCTTTAGCACAATTGGGTAAGTTTTAGGTAAGAGTATAAAATAACGCATCCCTTGGAAGAAAATATTGACGATTTGTATAGAAGATGATCCCTGAAAAATAAACTATCCATAGATTCATAACTACAAATGCTTTTATCAATAATCTCCTAATGTGAGTTTTCACCAAATGATGGAAAATGTTGCTAACAATAGGAAAGGCGATTGACAATAAAAGGTAATGCAAGTTGGATTTGCAAGGAGGCATAGGGATCAAAAAACCACAAGGTATGTTGCAAATCAACACAAGCCACATATTCAAGAGGGAAAGTACTGGTGATTGAAGCCAATTCAATTTTGTTTCTTGTTGCAGATATCAGCCCATTTTCATTCTGCAATGGTATAGGTAAAGAATTCTCTCCAGTAGGTTCCAAAGGTCTCAAGCTCTGAGTCACTAACCATGGTGCATCAAATTCTAGTAAGTATGAAGTTACATTGAAAGGCGTTACTGTCTCTCTCTTGATAAGGGCAAAAAGCAGTATATGAGGTTGATAATGGAACCTTTCGGGTTTTACAATTTTATAGTACAATACAAAATACACAGAATACAAAATAAACACACACACACACACACACACACACACACACACACACACACACACACACACACACACACACACACACACATAACCCATGATACATGCACACAAAGAATGTGGCATTAGGGCCCAACGAATAGTCAAACAAGGTTGAGGGATAATGTCTCAAATTGAATACCAAAATATTCTGTAGCAGAAACAGTGGTCTCACAAATATATTAAAAAGCATAAATTAACCCATATAAAATTCTCTTAGAGAGGACCACCATTTTTTTAGGGCATACATTTTAGGAAGGAGCATAAGGTGAACCCAGTGAAATCCTCCACCATCTCTATCTCACATGCCACAACCTTCTCCCTACATCTATTTTAGATGTATAAGTTTGATATAATGTTAAATTTTCAGTTTCACGGCATGGTGGATATATCTACACTTAAAACCCTAAAGCAAGTAAACTGATACTGCTTAGAATACTATCTAAATAGGGGAATTCTGAGCACCATAAATATTAGTACGTAACTCTAAAAATTAGAACATCAGGCTATAGAAATTTGAAACAACAGATGTAAATTTTGATTCTGTGTAAAACATAGTTCTGAAAACTAGGACAATGAGAGGAATTTGCAACATAGTCACATATATGTTAACTAGAAAAGACTTCCACAAAAAACTTTTGCACTCCTAAAACATTTCTGTAATGAAGCACCCTATCTCCTTTTATAGAACTAGAGAGCTAGCGTTACATTGAATGTGACAAAACCAACAAACAAACTCTCTTAAGGAAAGTGCCCTGACCCTATTGTCCCTAGGAGAGAGTAACCTCATGCATGGCATACACTACCTAGAATAGCGTACCCACTGGAGAAGACAAATTGTAAATAATAATGCACCTTCTAACCTTGGAAGCAATGCAAAGAATAAATCTGGAAGCTCACCTAAAGCATGCACTCTATCTAAGACTGTAAACTTACAACGACACCCTACTCATATAAATATAGCACATGCATGTGCCTCACACACTGGTTGCCTACTTAATTATTTTACCTTCCTAGTGGATTATATAGGGCACCACCACTCCAAACATAAACAAGTGTATGAAGAAGAATGACTGAGCAACATGTGCAATCTAACAAAACACTCAATAATGGCACATGTAAAATATAAGCTTTCTATTTTTTACAAGGTTGTTCTAACAAGTTTTTGATGTATTATTCCAAATCATTATTTATATTAAATGCAGATGCAGGAGCAAGGTCCTATGTAAAGAAATTCGAGATGGTGAAGTGAGAGCTTGTTTATATATATGAGATTAAGGGCATTTATCAGTTGGTGCAATACTCCTCTAACATCAACCTCCAATTAATAAAAAGGTAGGGTCTTGGAGATCTAATGGAGAGACAGTTGCAGTGCTGTCATTTCATTTGAAAGGGTCATGTCTATTTTAAACATAAAATTTGGGGTTGGTTATTTCTTCATCACAAATTAGCTTCCAAGAGTAGATTGCATAAAGTTGTTACTATTAGTTCAGCTTGTGTGATGTGTGGTAAAGAGAATACAATGCAATCATTTTTTGGGAAATGTCAATATACCAGAGTTTTGTGATCATAGTTTTAGGCTGAATTTCAGTCTGTATTTGTAGTTACGCTCTCCTAGAATGGCAAGCCCCCCTGAGGGACACTTGGAGTTCATGGATAGATGCAAATTACTTTGATTTTCAGTTTGTTGGGTTGTTATTTGTTTTGTAGAAACAAAAATGTACAATGTAAAATTACTTTTGATCATGCTTCTCGTCCCTTTCTCTTGGGGAAACAATCCGTTCTTTTACATTTTATTTTAACAAGTAAAATCCAATGATGATGAGTATGTGAAAGTGTAGCCATATTTTAATGAGCCAAGACCATGCGTCGATTACAACTGCACCCTTGGACCCCCTTGGATAAGGGATTAAATGCATTAGGGTTTATGGGTTGTGATACTGGAGCCCCTAATCCCCTTATTACAACTATTGACAGTTCCCTAAAAAACTTCAATCACATGATACATAAGAGAAATTGAGAGAAAAAGATAAGGAAATTCGAAAATTGAAAGAAGTTGTTCAAGGATTAATGGAATGAAAAGCTACCATGGAGTTGGGGAAATAAATGGTAGAGTTAATCCAAAACCATCCAAAAATGTAAGAATTACATGTGTAGATAATATTTTTATATATACGTTTGACCCATGTTTGACAATAAAGTTGAGTTTGACCTATTCTTTCTCCCATTAATGTATCTTCTAGCCCCACATATGTTGAGAGTATTAGTGTAATCATTTTTAAAATCAAGCCATTCATAAAGAACGATGTGGTATTGTCACCAAATGTAAAAGGGATATCCAATTATAAGATGAACTTGGTCATATTTTTATGAAAGGCACATAAGAGGTGCTTAAAAGAGGATGAACCTAGATATGGATAGCTTGAATATTGCACCATTCATGTAGTTGAGGAATGCTTGTGTCAGGTTCAAATAGAGTTGGAGAAAACTAAGGGAATGTGAATGTTGTTTTGAGATTGTTGTGGACCAAAAATTTGAGAAATATTATAGATTTGTATGGGATTTTTACCCATACATTTGGTAAGATAATGGGCCATTGTTAAAGTATGATGACAACTAAAGGGACATCCTTATATCCTATTTTTTATTTTGAGTGAACATGAATGATGTTTGGGCAATGCATGGATATGAACCCTACTTTATTCCTATGAACTTAGATGCATTTGTGGACATTAGAAGACAAGATTATTTCCCTTTAAAATCAAATACATGGAGGATATTTGGGGTAAGAGTGTCCATAAATTGTAGATCAAATTTTGGGACCTTGTGGCTCTTTTCCTTGGACCCTAGTAGTGCTTGCAAGTTTTATTTGGAGGGGTTAGCAGCTAAAAGCCTAATATGACCAAGAATATTAGTGTTGGAACACCTATGGTTTGGGAAAAAGGCTTAGGGGTTCTAGGAGTTAAGGGGTAAGGGGTTAAGGGTAAAGGGTTAGGGCCTTGGAGGATGAGGGTCAAGGGGTTGAGGTCTAAGGGGTTTAGGTTTATAGATTAATGGCTTAGTGGTTAAGGGATTTAGGGGTTAAGGGTTAAGCACCAAGGGCTTATGCGTCAGGGGATTTATGGGTTAAGTGCTTAAGGGTTATGGGATTTAGGTGTTAGTGAGTTAAGAGGTTGTGGGTTAAGGGTTTTAGGGGATAAGTTTTAAGGGTTAAGGTTCAGGGTTTAAGAGGATAAGGAGTAAGGGCTTAGGGGGTTCAGGGATTGTAAGTTATGGGTCAGGGGTTAAGGGGTTAGTGGCTTAGAGTTTAAGGGATCAAGGCGTTAATGGGTTACAATTTATGAGTGTATGGGTTAAGGGATTATGGTTTTGGGGTTAAGGGGATAGGAAATTTAGTGGTTATGGTTTAAAGGCTTGTGGGTTTTGATAATGGGGCCCCTAATCCCCTTATCACAACTATTGGGGGTTTCTGTTATCAATTTCTCTTGTTCCCTTCCCTCTAGGCTCCTTAGCTCCTATGCCATGAGGCTTTAAGGTCCCTTTTCATTCTCTAATGCTAGGATTATATATCTCAGTAAACCATGCTAAAAAAGCTCACTTATACCCATCCATGTTAACCTTATGTCCCCTTTCCCCATTAATTACACCAAAATACCCCCCTACCCAAAATTTCATTAGAATTGAACATTTGGAGGTGGTCATTTAATGACCACCTTTAAAATTTTAATTCTAATGACTTTTGGGCGGCCTTGTCCAAAAATATCTCCAAAAGTTACATCGTTGTGACTTTTAAGGGTGGTTCAGGGATTCTAAGTTAGGGGCTAAGGGTTAGTTTCTTAGGACTTAATGTCATGAATTTTAGAATTCCACCAATTGAGTGACACTCCAAACAAATTTTTAGAAAATAAAATGCGTAGCTCAAAAGACTCCACGTGTGACATTGATCACCATGGTGTCAGACTCTAGTAAATATTTTTTGGTGGACTCACAAATATAATTTATTTTGATCCCTCTCCACAGATTTCTTTTAAGGCATTGATTATGTTGGGCTATATCTTACACAATATTTCTAGTGGCCCTGTGGTTCCATGGCACACACCTACAACATATCATCCACAAAGGACACAATGTAAATGGTCCAGTCCCTCTCATAGTAAATTAACACTCTCAGCCAGTCACTCAACACACCATAGACCAACATTCCTTCCCTCACTGTGCAAGTTGGCCTTTATTTTGAGAATATTAGGAGTTGGAGGGTAAGCATGACAAGGGTGTAATTTTATCAAGACGATGTAGAAATCATATACAAGATGCTTGTCTATATCCAGATTCTCCTGATCTAACAATATTTTGTCTTCTTTATAAATACATAATCCTTCCATTTTTAATATTTTGCGGAAATTAAACATCAATTACAAACACATGAAGCAAATAAAAACAATCGCACATAACACAATTGTTTAATGGGAAAGCATGAAGCTGAAAACCCAAACTATCATATATTATATATCATGGAGATCATGTAACAATCTCATACAAATCTTAGTACATCAAGCTCTTAGTACAATCAATCGTCACACACTAAACAGAAGAAATCTGCAAATCCATGCACCAATTTCTTGCCACCTGCTGGCCTCCCTCCACTACACAATCACTGCTGAAGAATAGCTCTGAATGAAGTCGAATTACCCTTGCCTTGATTGCGCAATCCTCATTGGAAACTCCAATGTGTGTGTGGTGTAATCAATGCATCACTATAGTCATAACGGATAGTCCATCTTTCCCTTTCACCTATCTCTCCACTAGGTCTCCACTGGAACTGACATGCATTGTAGTTAACTGTTGTATTGTTTAGTTGATTAATGAGTTATTATTTGTGAATTAATTAACTAATTAATACACTCCACTCTCACTAGTGTATCATTAAGTTAGACTAGATACAACTAGCTCAACTGAGTTTAACTCCATTAACTGGGTTAAACTGAATAATAACTCCATGAACTACTCTTCCGACTCTGTCATAACTTTGCCACTTCAGTTCTAACTGAGTCCTCCATGCATGAACCACCAGTAAACCCTATTAATTGCGTAATTACTTCAGCCCACTGATTTTCCAAATCTGTATACTGAAATTAAGTGCTCCAAGAGAATAAGTTGTTGTTTATTGTCGGATTATTATTAAGAGATAATAATAATCAACACTTCTATTTTTAGATCGACGATCTATAAATAGACTTCGCCGAGTATTATAAAAATAGAATTTCATCTATTTTTCCAACTTGATCAACCATCCACAAATAACATCCTGTAACTTCTGAAATGTCATCACCATGTCTAAAAAAAGACATAGTCTAAAAATAGACTTGCGCCAAAAATAACCTATGGGCCCACTTAGTGAAGGCGAATCTTTTCACTAAGCTCATCATCTTGTTAAATCTCAACAGACGATTCTCTCATAAGGATAAGCACTTTAATGAGAAATAAAATCACAATATTGAACACTCACTTCTTACCATTCCCACACCATAAACAAAACCCTAAAAATGTCATTCTTCAAATCTCATGTGTAGTTTCCTATGGCCATTCAAGTATAATCTCACAATTACTTATGTCAGTAATGGTGTGATCATTTTTTTATTCTCTTAAAGGAATTATTTCTAGACGTGCACTCCATCAAACATAAATCATCGAGTCAAACTGAATGGAAATGAATGAATAAGAGGGTCTGTTGGGGAGTGTCAGCAAGTGTCATGTGTGCCAAGGGGGGAGTGACAAGGCATGCTAGGGAATGCTAGGGCATGTCAAGAAGTGTTAGGGTGTGATAACATGTGCCAGATAGTACCAAGGCATTCCAATGAATACTAGGAATGCCAAGACATGCCATGTGTTAAGGCATGAAAAGATGTTCCAGGTGTTAGGGTATGCGAACGTGTGTCAAGGAGTGTCAGGAAACAAAAGGGAGCACCAAGTTAAAATTCAAATAAATTAACACACATGAGGGTAATAATTCAGGACCCTACCTTTTTAAGAGGGGCATGATGGGTATACCAACACTAGTGGCAATACATGCCAAGGGCCAAGTGCTAGTGTGTTTTAAGTGCCAAATCATCCTCAATTATTTCTCTCTTAATTGTGAATAATTGATCTCAAATATATTTTATCTTAAAACATGCTAAGGAATTCGAGGGCATCCAAACACATGCCAAGAATTGTCAAGTGCCAAGAGCCAATATGTGCCAGGGAGTTATAGGACATGTTATGGAGTTCCAGGTTTGCTAAGGAGGGAGTGAAAATATATGATAGATAATTACAATGCATGCTAGAGTGCTAGTGAAGCATACCAAGGTGTGCCAAGTGCCAATGTGTGTTGAGTGTTAGTGAGTGGAAAGGAAAAAAAGGGAGCACTATGTAAAAATGCATGGAAATAAATGAATAAGAGTGTGTGACAGGGAGTGGCAGCGAGTCCCATGTGTTCTAAGGAGGGAGCGACATGGTATGATAGGAAATGCTAAGTCATGCTAGTGTTCCAGAGTGGTTTGCGACCAAGATGTGCCAGGTGCTAAGGTGTGCCAACACATGCTAGGAAGTGTTAGGGAGTCTCAGGGACACACAAGGGAGCACTAGGTGAAAATAATGCATGCAAATGAATGATTAAGAGATTGTGACAAGAAGTGTCAGTGAGTTCTAGGTGTGCTAAGGAGGGAGTGACAAGGTATGTTAGGTAGTGCTAAGGCATGCTAGAGGCTAGGGAAACGTGCCAATATTTGCGATGTCAGGGAGTGTTCTAAAGTGCGAAGAAAAAATAAGGGAGAACTAGTTTCAAATGCAAGGAAACGAATGAATAAGAGTGTGTGACAGGTATTTCTAGTGAGTTCTAGGTGTGATAAGGAGGGAGTGACAAGGTATTTTAGATAGTTCCAAGGAATGCTAGAGTGCTAGGGTGACATGCCAAGATTGCCAAGTGTCATGGTGTGCCAATGTGTGACAAGGAGTGTTAGGGATTGCCACAGAAACACAAGGGAGACCTAGTGAAAAATGCATGGAAATGAACATATAAGAGTGTATGATAGGGAGTGTCAACAAGCTCCAAGTGTGCTACGGAGGGAGTGACAAGGTTATATGCTAGGAAATTCCAAGGCATGCTAGAGTGTCAGTGCATGTCAGGGAATGGTAGGGTGTGTAAGGGACTGTTAGAAATTCCAGGGACTGTTAGATGTTCTAGGGACTGTTAGACATTAGATGTGCCACATAGTGCCAAGGGATTGTTAGATGTTCCAGCTGTTATGGCATGTCAAGATGTAAACTATGTTGCTTAGTTGTTTTATGGCCACAGTTGGAAGTGAGCCTGACTTGGTAACTTTTTTAGTGGGATGATTTAAGATTGGACCTGAGTATCCTAAGATGAGTTATAAGCCATTCTTAGGTGAACAAGGCATAGTATAGTTGTAGTAAATGAAACTTGGTCAAGTTGTTGTATTCAAGGCAAGACTTGCTTGGGTTCCCAAGTCTAAAAAAAAATAAGGGTAGTTATGAGGAAATGATAGTTAAGGATTTACAGGGCATGCAAATGAATGAAAAGGTGTGCTAACACATGCTAGATAATTTCAATGCAAGTTGAGGAGTGTTGGGGAGTATCAGGGCATCACACGGGAGAACTAGTTCAAAGTGCATGGAAACGAATGAATAAGAGAGTTTGCCAGGGAGTGTCAATGAATTCTAGGTGTCCCATGGGTTAGGAGAATTTCATAATCGGAATTGTAGGAGGCAATCCTACGATTATGATAAGGGGATGGACAAAGCAGTTTTAGACAAAGGGAGATTTTGGGCTAGACACAACACTATCTTTTCAATGATTTGGTTAGGTTCCCAAGTCGCAAAACAAGTAAGGCTATATATGAGGCCATGACTACTAAGGAGTTCCAAGGTGTGCAAGGAATCCCACGAAGTGCTAACACATTCTAGAAAGTTCCAAGGCATGTTAGGTATTCCAGGATGTGCTACGTGCTAGGGTGTGGCGCCAATGCATGCTAGGGAGAGCCAGAGAAACAGAAGGGAGGATTAGTTTCAATTGCATGGAAATGAATGAATAAGAGTGTGTGATAGGGAGTGTTAGCAAGTTCTAGTTATGCTAAGGAGGGAGTGACAAGGTATGTTAGGGAGTGCCAAGGAATGATATATTGCTAGGAAAGAATGTCAAGATGTGCCAAGTTCCAAGGTGTACTAATGTGTGTCAAGGAGTGTTAGGGAGTGCTAGAGAAACACAAGGGAAAACTATGTCATAATGCATGGAAATGAATGAATAAGAGTGTGTGATAGGGAGAGTCAAATAGTTCCAAGTGTGTTAAGGAGGAGTGACAAGGCATGCTTGGCAGCACTAAGGAATGATAGAGTGCTAGGGCAGTGTACAACCAAGATGTGCCAATGCATGCAAGGAAGTGTTAAATGGGAGTGCTAAGGAAAAAAAAGGGAGAATGACGTAAAAATGCATTGAAATGAACAAATAAGAGTTTTTGATTGGAAGTTTCAGTGAGTTCCAGGTGTGATAAGGAGGGAGTGACAAGGTATGCTAGGCAGTGTTAAGGCATTCTAGAGGCCAAGGCGACATGCCAAGATGTCCTAGGTGCTAGGGTACCAACACGTGTCAAGGAGTGTTAAGGAATGCTATGGAAACACAAGGGAGCACTAGGTAAAAATGCATGGTAATGAATGAATAAGAATTTGTGACTTGGAGTGTCAATTACCTCTAGGTGTGCTAAGGAGAGATTGACAAGATGTTATGGGTAGTTCCAAGGAACTATAGAGTGTTAGGGAGACATGCCAAGATGTGCCAGGTGTTAGGGTCTGCCAATGCATTCTAGGGAGTGTTAGGGACTATCAGGGAAACACAAGGAAGCACTAGATCGATATGCATGGAAATGAAAAAATAAGAGAGTGTGAGAGGGAGTGTCAGTGAGTTCTAGGTGTGTTAAGGAGGGAGTGACAAGGTTATATTCTAGGAAGTTCCAAGGTATGCTAAACTACCAAGGCATGTCAGGAAGTGCTAGCGTGTTTTAGGGAGTGTAAAATCATGCCAAGGAATGTAGGGGATGGTAACACATGCCACATAGTGCCAAGGTATTTAAGACATGCCAGGTGCTATGGAATTTCAAGATGTAAACTATCTTGCTTAGTTGTTTTATGACCACAGTTAGATGTGATGAGCATTGCCTTGGTAACTTGTTAAGAGGGATGAGTTGATATTGAACATGAGTAGCCTAATATGAGTTACAGGTAGTTCTTAGGTGAACAAGGCATATGTTGAATTTCTATATCAGAATCTGGGTTTGGTATTAGAATCTTTGATGCAAACACACTTAAGTGCCACAACACATCTACTTTGCACATTGAAATCTACACACATCATGGAATCACCTAGTGCACATGACAATTTAACTTTTTCAAACTATTCTTTGTTAAATTACAAACTATAATATAACAAGCTAGAGCTCTCATACCAGGGATCATGGCCCTTTACAATCACGCTGATACAAGGAATATCACTAGGGCTTGGTGTTAGTCCTTTGACAACCAATCTACCTTGAACACGACAACACTTGAACCATTTTTTGATGGTCGCCACACATAGCCCTTTCAGTACGCTTGTCCTAAACACATATGGTAGGTCCTCTTGCCTCCCATTATGCAACTCCTTAATCTGTTGCTATTAATGAACTCAAATCCTTTAGGTTACTGAACTTGGCCCAATTGTTTTTTGCCTCTATCTACCTCTTTTTTCCTTTAAGGTATGAAAAACTTAGGTTTTTCGATCAGTTATTCGCAACTCCATTTGTGAAAACCTCTTTAGTATGCCCAATTTTTCCATACTCCCGCTCCAAGATGACAAGTATAGGGCTATGGATATTTCCCTTCGTCTCACTAACTCAATCCTCTACAATACAGTGAATTAGGGCTAGTTGGATAGCCCACTTGAATGTTACTTTATTACTTCAAATTTTGCACATCCTTAGCCCCAATACACCTACCCTTATACCAGTCTTGTTTTCCTTCACAAGTACAGGACTTAGGTATCTTCTTCGAAAATAACCTAACAACCCTCCAATTGTACTTGGAATGGCATCAATTTTCCCAACCACGGTCAATTATTTTATTGATCTAGTGCCCACAACACAACCCTCATCTAGGGCTCTTCAAATTTTCCACCTAATAATTATTTGAGTCCTCTCAAAATCACTATTCTTGTGTACCAATTTCTTTGTTGTCCAATCTATGAATAAATCTGAACTACTCCTCTTATCATCCTTCTAACAATTTGTAGATGGCTGAACTAGGGTCATAAATCATCGATTTCCTAATTGTTTATAGGCTGCTTTAGATCTATGTCCAAAACTCTGTGGACACTCCACCAAAATCAACTAACCTTCATGTCAATCCATTCCTCATATGACACATTTCCTCTGATCAATATTCTACTCACGTTCCACCTTCCTTCGGATTTTCTATCTCTGCACATAATTTTGCAAACCATCTTCCAAATCTATGGTATATATTGTAAAGATAAACCTCTCTCTAAGGGTCATGATCCCTCTTCTTATACACATATTTGTCATAGTCTTAAGGGCATACATTATGGACTGAACATGCTAGGAAACCTCCCTAACTAGGGATTTATACTTCTATTCTAATTTCTTTAGAACAAACCTTTATATCCACCCATAACAAAAGCAAAAACTCTTATCTCCATAAGAGACTTGGCCTAGCTCATATGAATCCATAGAATGTGGGCATTTCTTTGACTGAATGTTTACCTAAACTTTAGATATCTATGACCCTCAAACTATGGTTACCTTAGTCAATATTATACCCACGACTACTTCTGTTATGACCCTAAATTCTAGTGCAGGCCCTCTTCCATTTGTGTTGGTATTTATCATATCCCTTGCAGCCTACTAACCATCACAAGATAGGGTCTCAACCCTCTCTACTATTTCAAAATTTGATGCGGCCTTCACACATAAACACCACTGAAATCACATGCCCAAATTATCATGAGCCACCTCTCTTGAGCTCGATATGCCATAAGAGAACCAACCATATGCCATCCTACTTATTATCTCGAACCCATTAAGGTATGTGACATTATTGTGAGCCCTCACATGATGATATTTCTCTTGGTGGATTATCATGGCCTCCCTTTAGCAACCCTTACTTAGCCCTCTAACTCGATCTACTTTAGGACTACATCTCTCCTGGCCTTCCTGATCAAATGAGCTCCTTCTCACTTGATGTTCTTTCCTTCATACCAAGGCCTCCTTAAATAGCTTTTCCTAGCTAGGAATCTTAAGAACCCTCTAGAACTTACGGGATTTTTTCCACTTAGACCTTAGGAAATATTATTTTTCCATTTTAATTTTCCTTTATATTTTAAACCCCATCTTGGGTCCAAAACCCCTTCTCTTGGTTTATTTTCCGACAAAGGCTTTTGTGACCAAAATCACACAAACCCATCTCACCAGGCTTGTGTAATACCTCCCAAGCTACAAAATTCAACAACATAGTCTAGTTGTATTAATCATAACTTGTTCAAGCTCTTGTAGTTAAGTGAGGACTTGGTTGGGTTCCCAAGTTTCAAATTAAGTGGGTAGTTGTGAGGGCATGCTATCTAGGGAGGGTTAGGGAATTCCAAGGAATGAAAAAGCATGCTAACACATGCCAGACAATGTCAATGCATGTTGAGGAGTGTTAAGGAGTGTCAAGACATCACAAGGGAGAAATAGGTAAAAATTCATGGAAATTAAAAGATAAGTTTGTGCGCCAGGGAGTGTGAGTGAATTCAAGTGTGCCAACAACGAAGTGTGTTAGAAGAATTTCATAATAGGATTTGCAAGAGGCAAGCCTACGATTGCAATAAGGGGCTCGACAAAGCAGTTTTAGACAAAGGGAGACTTTGTGCTAGGCACAACACTATTTTTCCTTTATCTATTATTTTTATATGACATGTGGCACACTTTGGCCAAATTCTCATGTTTTAAATTATTTTAGACAATTACATATTCTACATTGTTGTATATAAGTTTTGAGGCACTCAGCTTGTGCTAACGTATATCTTGTGTGTCTTGTGTATCTTGTGGTTCTTGCAAACTCTCAGTTAATTCTCTATTGTTTATATGAACTCAACATACATGTGAAATATTGCATGTGCAAGCTATGTTGCTTAGTTTTTTTATTTCCATGGCTATATGCGATCCTTGCCTTGGTAAGTTCTTAATTGGGACAAGTTCAACTTGGACATGAGTGGCATAAGATGAGGTATAGGGAGTTCTTAGGTGAACAAGGTACAATATACTTGTAGTAAGTGCAATTGGTCAAGTTGTTGTGGCTAAAGCAGGCCAATCTCACATGAACTGCAGTAGCTAAGGACTTGACTCAGTTCCCAAGTCGTGAAAAAATGTAAGGCTAGTTGTGAGGGCATGAGTTCCAAGGAATGCTAGGGAATGATAACATGCGCTAGATAGTTCAAAGGCATGTCAAATATGATAATATGTGTTAAGTGCTAAGGCATTCCGAGATGTGAAAGAGTGTTCCAATACGTGCCAGATACTATCAAGGAAAAAAAAAGGAGAAACAAGTTAATCTATAGGGAAATGAACACATAAGAGGGTTAATAAGTCATAAATTTAAGTTTTACACGAGTGGCATGTTAGGCACACCAACACTAGGTGGAAATAGGTGACAAGTGCCAAGTGTTAGTGAATTCTAAGTTTCAAATCATCCTTTGTTACTTCTCATCTACTTTTCCAATAATTGATCTTAAATAAACTTTAATATTAAAACATGACAAAGCATACCAAGGCATCTTAATGAATGTTAGACATGCTAATACTTGCCAAGTTCCAACACGTGACAAGTGCCAATGTGTGTTGTGGAGTGATACACATGTTATGAAGGGCATGTTAAAGAGTGCTAAGGTGTGACAGAGTGTGCTAATTCATATTGAGGAGTGTTTGGGAGAACTAGGGAAACACAAGGGAGCACTAGGTCAAAATGCATAGAAGTGAATGAATATGAGGGTGTGCCAAGGAGTGTAAACGATTAGTGCTAGATAACATGCCAAGGAGGGAGTGACAAGGTTTGTTAAGGACTAGTAAGGCATGATAGGGAATATCAGGGCATGTCAAGAAGTTCCATAGTGTGATAGGGAGTTCCAATGTGTGTTAACATGTGCCAAATAGTTCCAAGACATGCAAGATGATAAGGCATGCTAGGATGTGTAGCATGCCAGGTTATGACAATATGTGTCAAGGAGTATCAAGGCAAAAAAAAAAGAACCAAGCTAAAATGCAGGGAAATGAACACATAATAGGGTTAATAAGTCAAGACTTTATATTTTTCAAAAGGGGCATGCTATTGACACTAATAATAGGTTCCAATACATGCAAAGTTCCAATGTGTGCCAAGTTCTCATGTATGTTAATGCATGCCAAAGTGTTCCAGGGCATGCTAGTGACTACAAGGCATGCCAACATATGCTAGGAGAGTGTTATGCTATGTTAGGGCCTGCCAAAATGTGCTTGGGTGTCCTAGTCATGGCAAGATGTTATGGGTACAAAGATGTTCTATGACATGCGAGGTGCCAAGGAATGTTAATGTGTGCCAAAAATTTTAAGATGTGCCAAGAGTGTCTAGAAGTGCTAGATCTCTCTCATTAATATAATTGACAAAGGTTGATTATGTATTAAATAATATAGTTTATACACACACTAGTGGAACTTTATCTAAAGGGAATTTGTTAGGTAATAAACCTAAAAGAGATGAATCATGTATTGCCTCATAAGAAAATTATATTCTCATTATTTGAGGGAAATGATACACAATAATTACTTCTTAACAAGTTGATTGACTCTAACCACTATATGGCTTGGACAGATAATGAAAAATAGTCCACAACAATGGTCTTAAATCGTTATCTTTTGACAAAAAATATAGTAACATGCACATAGCGTCATCAAAAACTCATTGGAATGATCAATGATGACGAAAATTTTTCGACTGTCACCAAAAGTAACCAAAAAGAGAATTGGTGAGGGTAAATAAAAGATTGTCACTAGAAGTGTAACCAAAGATAGAATTAGTGATAGGCCTTTAACAACCCTCACCAAAAGTGTCACTGAAAATGGCTTTGGTGAAAAACCTTAAAAGACCATCACTATATACACTTACAATAATGCTTTTTAAAGGACCGTCACCATATGTGACATTGGTGACAGACCTTAAAGGTCCGCCACAAACATGACCCTCACCAATGTCCTTTTTTTATTGTAGTGCAACATTTGGCATGTGATCTCATGTTGTGATATAATGTTTTGTTTTTAAAACTCCAGTTGTCATTTTATTTGTTAAATATAAAATGAATCTCTATATGGAAATTTCAAATTACATTTTCACAATGTGTATATTTTGGATGGTTGAACTACATTTGGCATGTCATTGTGATATAATGTTTTGTTTTTAAAAAGTTGTCATTTTATAAATTTGTTAAATAAAAAATGAATCTCTCTAGATGGAAATTTCAAATTACAAACCATGTACATACATGTGTATATTTTGGATCTAGTTGAGCTACATTTGGCATGTAATCACATGTTGTGATATAATGTTTTGTTTTATGATATAATGTTTTGTGTTTAAAATTCAAGTTTTCATTTTATTTGTTAAATATAAAATGAATCTCTAGATGGAAATTTCAAATTAGATTTTCACAATGTGTATGTTTTGGATGGCTAAACTACATTTAGCATGTGATTGTGATATAATGCTTTGTTTTTAAAATTCAAGTTTTGGATGGTTGAACTACATTTGGCATGTGATTGTGATATAATGTTTTGTTTTTAAAATTCAAATTGTCATTTTATAAACTTGTTAAAAATACAAAATGAATTTCCCTAGATGGAAATTTCAATTACAAACCATGGAAATTTCGAATTACAAACCATGTATACATGTGTATATTTTGGATAGTTGAACTACATTTGGAATGTGAAGTAATGTTGTGATATAATGTTTTGTTCTTAACACTCAAGTTTTGGATGGTTGAACTACATTTGGCATGTGATTGTGATATAATGTTTTGTTTTTATTGGATATTTGAACTACATTTGGCATGTGAAGCAATGTTGTGATATAATGTTTTGTTTTTAAAAGTCAAGTTTTGGATGGTTGAACTACATTTAGCATGTAATTGTGATATAATTTTTTGTTTTTAAAACTCAATTTTTGGATGGTTGAACTACATTTGGCATGTGATTGTGATATAATGTTTTGTTTTTAAAACTCAAGTTTTCGATGGTTGAACTACATTTGGCATGTGATTGTGATATAATGTTTTGTTTTTTAAATTCGAGTTTTCATTTTACAAACAAAAAAAGGTTCACATGAATATATGTACATAAAAATAATTGAAGTACATGTCTGAATATATGTTAAAACGATTGAAGTACAATACATATCGATGTATATAGATATAAAAACAATCATAAGATTCCAGGTGTTCTTAGATGTGTCAAACAATCATAAAATTTTAAAATTTCATTCTAGAACATATATATCCAATATGTGCAACATTTTTCATCAATGCACATAGAAAAGCTACTTTTAGTTGATAGTAAACTGGAAATTAGAAAACACATACCACACATTTTGTATTCAAGAATGAATATTATAATTTACTTCTAATAGACACGCATGTCTAAAAACAAAATCATGCAACTTCAAATTTTCATTATATCAACTATGCTAGATACACAGATATGTACATTTTGCAATAATGACATTATGAAAAATTGTACCAGAGAATATATGAAATTGTTTAGACTAGATAATCTAGACATGTGTATGTGTACACATGTATAAATTACTCGTGTGCATGTACCAAAACAATGTACATGTGCAAACACTTGTACAGATAACATAAAAAGGAAGTTCAATTTTTAGTTGATTTCTCGAAGTTCTAAAAGATGAATCCAAAGAGAATAAATTGTTGGGAACTTCAATCAAAAATATTCCAATGGAATTCCATCTTTAATGATCAGTTCATGATCGGATTTTGACATTTTCCATTTCTTAATTTTCGTTTTTTTCTTGGATTGAACTTTTATCAACTTTATGCATGCTGCACACACCAAGTGACTATATTGACAACTTATGACATCAGGTTCATAGTCTTGAAACTAAACAAAATCCCCACTTTGATTATTTTGTCTGAAAAAATAACCTTTCAGTATAATAGACCCTCTGTCATATGTAAACCCGTGATCATAATAGTTTTCTAATAATTTCATCTTTCGTTTAGTGCAACGCATCAAATAATACTTCACATTTTCATCGTTCATAGTAGGTGCAATTACAACAAAAACATCTCCTGCACAATAAAACAAACTTATGTATTTAAATTTAGATCATAATTACATGAAAAATTAACTTTAAAATTAACATGTGTACTTGATTTTATTATCTATTTCTAGATATCTATCATTTGAAAGAAATTGAAATGTTACCTTCTCTAACAAGATCAGAAACTCAATTTCCATCATATGATATTGTAGTCTCCTCTGATTTCATTTCTTCAAACCTTGCAACCTACATTTTCTCCTTTGTATTTAGCTTTGTATGTTGCCAATCTTTTACATACATTTTGTTTTCACAAACATCATTAGATTATGTGTTGTCTATGCAAACATGACAAAAACAAGAATATTTTATTTTATCCAATGCAAACACATTTGTGGACAACTTTGTTTTAATTGAATGCAATTTTCAAGTCCATTTGATTGTTTTAACGTCATTTCCAATTGATCTATCTACATCTTCGACCCCAATATTCCAAAAAAACCTATATGGAAAATTCAAAGAAGAATATAAATATGATATCAAAATACCATCAAAGATAATCATTGTGATAAATGTACACTATTTAAAATTAGAAATCGAATAAAAATTAATTTGAATGTACCTTCACACTTCCCTTGATCGAATAGTCTCATGGCTTAGTGTAGCGATGCACCATTGAACAACTTCTTTAGCTGAGACAAGTCGGTTTGCAAAGGGGTCCATTTGATATTTTCGAAGTGCTCATTTTATGCATGCCCCTACATCGTCATGTTCTCATTTTCCATGACCAATCTCAAAGAAATTCCAACAATGTTTAATGCAGGTTTTTATGTGAAGGCGACACAACCAAAATAATGATCGTAAAGATTTGAATTGACTTGCGCATCCATCTGACCATATCCAATTTTCATTGAATTTTATTCCACGAATTTTTAAGGAGTCATAAATATTTACAAAATAGTGTTGTACAAAATATGTATCACGTGTACGATCGTCACTAATATAAAAGTGATATTCTTTAATAACATGTCGATTTTCATTGGTGCTTTCTATATGATCAAAATTTTGTTCAGCATGTCTATATAGAATATGGACGAGCATGGAAACTTGGTCATAATGATAGTATTCACTCTGAATTTCTTTTTGTGGAACAAATGTGTAGTTTTCTGCAAAATCAATTACTGACAAAATGGTCCCCGGTGGAAAAACTTCATGGGATTTTTCGAATTGAAAGTATTGCCATCGATCTCTATGGGAATGCTTGGTGTATTTATAAATTTCTACGTCAAACTTTCTCAAAAACTCTATCACAAAACTTTCTTCTTCTTGTAAATCAATTCTTTTAGCACTTGAACCTTGAATCGATGTATGGATATAATCATATCTCTTCCATTTCACTTTCATGTTGCACAATGATTGATCATTTATATAAATATGATATTTGTTTTGAAATTTAGTCAAATTTCCATAATCATCGCATTTTTTACCACCAACACATTTCTTTTGGTAAAATAATTCATGCCTTTCGCTTCCACATAGAATTTGAGACATGAAATCATGGATAGTGGAAGGAGGAGGTGAATCTTTCCAAAATGTTTTACAAAAATTAAGGAATGTGTCATAATATAACTGAAATTCCACATGATAACAACAACAACAAGTGTCGCCTACAGTGATAGGTTTTACATACCATGGTTTTTTTTGCACAAAAGCATTGATTGAGACATCAATTTCATGACCCTCTTCTTTGAACTTGTTGAACAACTCTATCTGAGTGGTGTCCAAGAAATGTTTTGGATGTTCTTCATACTGATTTCATGCTATTCTTCTTTGCATCACATCCCTTGCTTTTGGTGAAACACGTGAATTTTTCATCCAATATTCATATATTATTTTTTTAATATTTTTTCCAAGTCTATCTTTGTATGGTTGCCTACAAATAGTTGTCCAACAAGTAAGTTCATCATTTACATCTATTTGCAACCGAAATTTCCTATGTTTGTGAAATTTTTTTCTCTCATGCCATAGAGTTTACCAAGCGATTCTCTTTAGTACTTGATGAAATCACCTCCATATGTATTGCTCTATGTGCATCTAAAACAATTTTCTGTCTAGATCTTCTAATTGAATTTAGAGAACTATTTATATTTTGTATCACATTTTCCTTCATTTTTTTATTTTTATCTTTTGTTGATTTTCAAATACCCAATAAATTCGTAGCTTCTTTTAATTTCCTCAATGTTAAGATACCTTTCAACAATTGGGCTTGAACTACCACAATTTCCCTTTTTAAGAATGAATAAAAAATGTGATTAACACGATATCGTATAACATGGTCAGCTTTTTTATCTCCATATGTCTAAGTGTCAACATTTTCTATCATTTAATCATCGATCTTGATTTTATCTGTAAATATTTGAATTAAATGTACATAATATGTTTACATATTCAATAAATAACTAAATTAATAAATATGTATAATTTCAATAATACACGTGTTCAACATATATATATACATACCTGGTGATTCAATTTCTTCACTTTAATTTATTTCAACATTTTCACCATCTTCAATCATTGGTTCAATATCTCTTTCACTTTCACTTTCAAAATTTTGTATCTCATCATCAATGTTTTGAGGAATATCTCTCTCTGTTTACATTGCAAAATATTTTTCAAATTAGTTCATCAAATAAAAATTAAGTTTCACAATTTACACTAGGAAAATTTTAAATATTTACATTTACATAACTGCTTCAACTTCTAGTTGAGGTTGATTTTCCATTTCAATATTTGAGTGTTCTTCTCTCTTTTTTTGCAATATTCTCTCCCCTGTTCTCTATGTTCCTCAGGGTCTCTTGTTCGATCATATTTTCTCTTTTAATTCCTTCGATTTCCCATGATAATTGAGTATGAAGCTCAAAATTTTTCCTTCAAAAATTTAGACAAAAACTCAATTAAAAAAGCATCACAAAAGATTTAATTTAAAAAAAAAACTCATTTTAAATTTCTTTCACAAAAGACATACTTCAATCCAAAACACTTACTTTAAAAAATCTAAGAAAAAAATGTCTTCTAAAAATGAAATGAAGCTCAAAATATTTCCTTCCAAGTCCTGAAAAAAAATTTCATTCAAAAAGTTACACAAAAACTCATTTAAAAAAAATCATTATAAAAGATTTACTTCAACCCAAAACACATACTCTAAAAAATGTCACTTCAAAAAATACCTCCGAAAAATGTCTATTGAAAATGAAGCCCAACCTCTTAAACAATGTCACTTTAAAAAATACCTCCAAAAAATGTCCTTTGAAAATTAAGCTCAAAAAGCCTCTAAAAAAATATCTCTAAAAAAAAAAACCTCCAAACAATGTCCTTTGAAAATTAAGCCCAAAAAGCCTCTAAAAAAAATATCACTTAAAAAAATACCTCCAAAAAATGTCCTTTGAATATTAAGCCTAAAAAGAATCCTTTCAAAATTAAGCCCAAAAAAAGTCCAAAAAATGTCTTTTGAAAATTAAGCCCAAAAACCTCTAAAAACAAAATACCTCCAAAAAAATTTCCTTTGAAAATTAAGCCAAAAACCTCTAAAAACAAAATACCTTCAAAAAAAGTCCTTTGATAAGTAAGCCCAAAAAGCATCCAGAAAATGTATCACATACCTCCAAAAAATTTCCTTTGATAAGTAAGCCCAAAAAGCATCCATAAAATGTATCACATACCTCCAAAAAATTTCCTTTGAATGTTAAGCCAAAAAGAGCCCTTTGAAAATTAAGCACAAAAAAAGTCCTTTCCAAAACCAGACCAAATGAAGAAATGTGCGAAATTATGTGAAAATAATGAATCCATTTACACCTAGTTATATTGCCGCGGATTTTTTTTTTTGGAGGGGCTTCATTGAATTTTCCGGCCCACGTAAAGTCAATTAAAAGTTCGGCTAAACTTTTGTAAAAACTTCAGCTGAACTTTTGTGTTGTTAGACTTGATAGGCTGTCGGGACTAAAAAAAATCGGCTGAACTTTTTTTAAAAGTTTGGCTGAACTAAAACATCTGCAATTACGCAAAGCCGAGCTCTAAACACATTTCTTCAACTTTGGATTGATTAAACTCCATGAAAATTTATGAATTAACTATCGAAACCAAGACAAAAATTTGCGGAATTCAATCTACTTTCAGGAAATATAACTTTGAAAAAATTATGGTGCATTACATTGGTTCGTCGTCTGTAATGGGTAGTTTTTAGATTTTTAGCTTATAACTTATATGTTGAGAAATTTTGTGCGAGCCGAAACATATTCAAAATATGCATTTTTTTCATATTGGATTAGTTCAAAAAATTATAGTAATTATGATATGCATCATTTGGTTTCGTAAATATAACGAAAACGAAGTAGACTCCGTCTAGATTGTTGTAACAGATTTTGTTTCTAAAAAACACAGTTTTCAAAGAATACACTAATGCGTTAGAACATGACTTTTTATGAATCCTTTGATTGTTAAAGAACACACACTTAAAGAAATGTTAAGTTGACATGTCAAATGTGTATAAAAAAATTCCAAAAAATAAGTAATAGAAAGCTAATAAAATTTCTGACAACTTTTATTTTTATTGTAAAATGAAATTCTAAACAGAAATTTTTTTTTGGCTTGTAGAAAGTTGAAGAACAGAAAAAAATGATATTTTTTCTCAAAAAAGGGAAAAAAGTGTAACCCAACTTCACGTTTTCACCCAGTTCCATTCTAGAAAGTTTTGTCAAGTTTTGGGTAGTGACCTAAGTTTAGCCCTGAAAAGGTGGCACAAATTTCGTGGTAGCAGGCACAAAATTGGTTGAAAAAGACTGCAGTCGCAACCTTGGATTGGTTATGCATGAGACTAGAGGCCTATAGTCGCATCAATGATTTCTTGTGCATGCGACTGACAGTTTTGTTAGCGAAAAAGCAACCTGACTCAAGGTTTGCGCACCTGGACGGGTGGTTTAGCTCATGTGGGTCCTGTAGATCTTGAGGAAGGTCAATAAGGTTTTGGTTGTCAATTTCACTTCCTTAAGGTGAACTAGGAGGTTGAGTCATGTCATAGTAGCCCTCCGCTCATGTTTACCCCAAACAAGCTGGTGAAAGAGGGTAGATATGAGAGGTGGCAATTACAGTAGGAAAAGAAAAGTGTGAGCCTCTAAGTAACCAAGGATATTGTATAATGTTGGTAAGGTTGTCATTGATGGAAAATAGTGTTGAAGGTTTTTGTGACATATCCATACTATCCCTAGCCTCAATTAAGGGTAGAAGGAGGTAGTTACTATTTTGACCCATTCTCCAATGTCCCATTATGGAATTGGGGTCCAAATTTTTGAACCTTTTGACTTTCTTAAAACTTAAAACGAATGACATCATTGTACTTGTCTCACCAAGACATTTCCAATGATATACAATTTTTCCCAAATCAATTCCCGAATCAAAAGATATAACTGCTCAAATATTGGCATATCAGTTAGAGCCATGTAAGCTAACCTACCATGTGTCACCCACGAGGCTACCCAACAACCACCTTACTCCCACATGGCAACACTACCTAGCTGCTGACCCATTCACACCACACCACATGTTGTCCCCATCCTGAGGTTTAACAAGCTCATCATGTAATATATATATATATAGGCCCCCATTGAAATTGTTGGGGATGGTCTTCCAAGCTACTTAGAAATGTCCACTACGCAATATGGCTTGGCATCCCCCTTAGCCTATAAATAAACCCATCCCCGCCATGCGACACATATGCCCTCCGAACAGGTCCCACATGTCATGTCACCCCGAGGCTTAAATCCTGCGAGTTCTTCCATGTCATACATTCGAAATTGCTGGGTACTGGGGTTCTAGGGTGAGGTCATCCATCGTCACACCCTTCATGTAGCATGGGTCCCACATAAGTCCTTCTTTGCATGATGAAATCGAATATTCATGTTATAAATGTTTGGGGGTCTCTTGCCTTAATGCGCTAATCATTGAATGATTGAACCAACCTACCACATCATCTCGTCATTTCATTCTTGACGAGACTTGCCTCACCTTCCTTCAAAATATAAAGGATACCAAACCTCTAAGACATGTGGATGATGCCTGTGCTATCTCTTTCCTCTATTTCTCATATTTCTCCTTCTTTTACACTTGGGATTTGCTCTTGGCCATCCATTGCTTAAATTCGAATCCCTTTTGCTCCTCCGGCTCTTGGTCTCCTGACCTCGTGGAACTTGGTCACGGTCAATGTAAGTGTAAGGGGGGTTTTCCTAGGCCTACAATGCATAGTCTATCGATATAAAAGGGTTTATGCAAGCCCTTATGGGCTATCCTTACTTATCCTACCAAGGTCTTGACCTAACCTGCGTATATGTAGATATTCTGGCATATATATGTATATATGTCTCTCTTGATCTTTCAAAAGGATTTGATCTAGCCCATTTGATATATATACACACACACACACACACAAATTTAGTCAAATTTAAAGAATTAGGATGAATACAGGAGTGACCCACTCCTAAATATTGACATAAATAATCATCATCTTCATTATTAGTTAATATTAATAATACAAGGAACATGAACAAAAATTAATCTATCAGTCTACAAGGATCAACCATCCCTCATCACTTGTACAACATTTAGCATGGTTTATTCACATAGGAATTTAACATTCCTCAATGGTGACATAGACATTTAAACCGACACAATAACCTGTGAAAAATATCTAGCCTCCCTTGCTTACAGATTAGAGACAAAGCCTACTAACCATTCTTTTCACATATTATAAACATTACAGAGATTTACCCATCTCTTTGAAATTTAGGCACCTAGATTATAGTTATGATTCAAGAGCTTATGAGATTCAAACATTCCTAGTAGACCATCCATTTAGACTAGGATTATGCATAATTTAAGACATGAATATAAAAATTTCCATATCCATTCCTTTAAGACAACAATGTTCATTTAAAATGGAATTCCTCATTCCTCAACATTACAAGTTATGGTAATCAGTCCATTAAGCAAGCATAAAGCATTCATAATATAAGAGTCATAAGTGGACACTTTTTTATCTTAGATGGAACCAGACAACTGATATTGGGACTTCAACTCTCTACCCAACCTTAGATACTCTGCAACCGAAAATTTCTTGCAGTAGTCACCCCCGAGCCAGATTCCATAGATTGAGGATGAGTTCCTAAGGTATTAAACCAAATTTTCCAATTGAAACAGGGACTCTAGAGGACCATCCACCTCCACCCACAAAATACTTCCTATAGTAAATGTCTCATAGGGAATCTAAAGGTCCAACACCTCCACCATTCAATTCAACAAGGGAATCCAAAGGCTAAATTTCCACCCTTAAAAAAACAAGGGAATCCAAAGGTTATACTTCTTCCCTCAAATCAATAATGGAATCTAGAGCTTACTATAAAAACCAAGAAAATAAGTAGAGGGGGCTAAAGAAATCTCCTACTAATAATCCAAAAGACATGCCTCCACCCAAGCTAACAAGGGAATCTAGAAAAAACCATCTCGACCCTCTAGTATTACAGGGAGTCTAAAGAATATTGTCCTCACCTGTGAGTTATTATTCCACCTCCCAATGCTTAGCCAAAGGATAACTTTGCTTCATGTGTTCTAGTAACAACACAATTTTTTCTTCTCTCACTCTAGTACAATTTTTCTCTCTCACGTTCTCTCCCTCTTTCTCTCTATCAGTATCCCCCCTTTCTCAATGTGCATGAGAGCTCTCTTTGTGAATTATCTCTTTCTTGCAGTGCATGGGGTGTCCCCCCTCTTTGAAAACATCTGTCTTTTTCCTCCTCATGGAGTGTGGTCATGATCCTCCCCATTACGTAGTTGCAACAATTTGTTAGTTGCATGGGAAGAAAATGTTGTCCCCCTTTGTTCTTTGCTATGATGGTTATGTCTTGTGTGGTGGTGGGGATGTTGTGTGTTAAGAGTTCCTTCCTCCCCACTTCTCATTGGTTTAACTCTCTATTCCCCCACCTATAAATGCAACCCATTATCCATTCCTTGGCAAGGTTTCCTCACATCGAAAGGATTTCCTAATAGAGGCAAGTTCCTACCTCAAAATTTTCATACCAACCATGACATGCTTCATAGAAATTAGTAGACACCATTAGGTGCTAGTGTCCCACAAAGGCCTTGTTCTCGGAATCTCTTACCATTGTACTGTTGCAAGCTTTAACTATTTTTCTACTACATGATTTAACTCTAAACTTGTTGCTCCTGTTAATATTGCAGCCAACTCCAACCACCCAAACTAAGAAATTCCATGCTTTCCCACATCTTATCACATAAATCTCCATGAGTTTCAATATAAATAAATTGCAATAATTTAAATCATACATCATTTACAACCTATCCATGAGTTGACGTTTTCTATTTTATTTCGGTTCCTGTCACAATGAGTCAAATTAGCTCATCGATCAAATCATCATAAATTAAAATATCAAATGAAATAATGATATTCTTATCTTTGAATTTATCTGTACTTATTTCTTTAGACATCTTTGAAAAACACATAATAGGCCAAGTGACGGGGTCTTAAACCGTTCATGTTGTCATAGACTTCATTGCAATTTCAAGTACTTTAAAGAAGGGTATTTTTGGATAACCTTAGTATATGGGAAACATGCCATTGGAGCTAAGGAGAAGGCTTCTATAATTATTTTGAAAATTCTATATCATGTTGTGGTGATCATAAAATTGGTGAGGAAAGTGTACATGAGATGTAACTTGAAATAAGGGCCTATATTTTGACATAGTGTACAAACACTCGAGCTTATGTTCTTCATCATCAACAATGTCAAGAGGAACATCTCCTTGTTGATATTTATTACAAATAGAACCCCTTGTCATTGATGTCAAAAGGGGAGGTAAGGAGGAATGATGCTTAGGTAGGTAAGGAGAAATGATGGAGAAATGAATTTAAAAACAAAAGAGGGAGGATAAAATCAATGTTGCCATCAATTCCAAAGTGGGATATTGTTGGAAAAGATGCCATTTGTGAAAAAGGGTGTTGAAGTTTTCCTGTGTCAGCGAAGTTGCTAGTGCGCAGCCAGTCCAAGCCACAATTAATTTAAAGTTTAGGAGATGCCAAAGGTATTGAACATTTATTTTGTTGTGTATGTATTCAATATTAGAGATATCCGATAAGTATTTATTTCTAATTCATGTATAGTTGTGAGTGAGTATGATGCTTGTTAGAGCTATGCTAATACATATGTTGTAATGTAAATGCATGCATACATGATGTAAATGCTTGAATATGTTGATGTATTTATAGTATCAGAAATGCACATAGTAGCTTAATAAGAAGAGGTTATCTATATATTGTTACTAAGCATGAGTTGATGGTACTTGTATTCTGAGTATGATGATGTTCACAAAGTGTATTGTTGAGAAATAAGGTATATGGTTGTGTTGCAGAGGCAATTAAAGATGCTTGATGAACCAAAACAGTGGAGGATGTTCTTGAGTGGAATAACAAGAAAAAATCATAAGGAAACAAAATATGCACATATTTTTTATGAGAATATCGTGTATATACATGGATTTTCTTTAAGAAAAACATGTGTGCATCCTATAATGTACAAAAATAAATCTACATTGAAGTTCAATTATGCAATCATTATTTTTGGCTTCTATCACTCCTATTTTTTGAATATTACAAGTTCCATTTATCTTGAATTGAACTATAAATTTCGAAATTAAGAGATAGGTCATAAAGAGCCCTAGAATACAAAGAGGCAACCCTTCACTTCCAATTCCTGCATTGGAATAAAAGTTCTCAACAAGTTATATAAAAACATGTGCTTTTGGATGGAAAAAATGTTAGTGAGTTGAGTGACTTTTTGAGAGACCTAGTTCGTGAATTACCTAAGAAGGAGAGAAAGAGGAAGAGGAGAAGATGTGAAGTAGAATTGAGGGAGAAGAGTAGGAGATAAGCAGTTGTAGAGGAGCAAAAATTGAGTACAAAACATAAAAAAATAGAAGAAGTTATTTAGAATTAAAGACAAGGTAATCCAACATATTACAATTTTCATATATAAGGGGATTAGTATCTCCTCTAAGGTAGTGGCCTAAAAAAGAACAGGTTGGAGCATGTAAGTGGAAGTGGGTGCTTCTAGCAAGTTGTAGCTTGTAGAAGAAAAGTGAGGTTGAAGCCTCCTTTAGGTAGGATCCTACAAAAATTTTTGTAAGTGGAAGTGGGTGATTCAAACAAGTTGTAGTTATCAAAATAGAAGAGGGGTTGAAGCCCCTTGTAGGTGGGTTCCTATAAAAGATGATGTAAAAATGGAGTGGGTGCTTGAATTTACATCACAACAACAAAAGTTTTGGGTTTTATTTTTATAGGTTTCTACTTATATCTAGTGTCTACATTTACTTCTTTTATGTGTTGATTCTTATGATGTGATTTAATTTTGTTGATATGTTAAATATGTTATTCATATGATGTGTTGTTTCTCATCTAATAGTTAAAATAACTATTGAAAATAAAAGTAAATATTAAAAAATGATGACCATGAATGCACTATAATGATTCATCTCTCCTCTAAGTATAATCGAGTTTTCAACATGGTTTGCCTCATAATTAAATGATGAATGTTTTGTTAAAGAAACATTTGATGCACTAGAAACATTTGTTGATGCAAATAAATGGTCAATAAAAGAACTCAATGTTAAATTTTCAATTGAAGAGAGAACAAGGACAAGTTTTGTTAAAAAATTAAGAGGTTATGTTATTTGAGAAATACAAGCAAATATGGTAGAAATAAAATATATCCATAAAAAAGGGGATGGATTACATTAAAGGAGACCATTCAAAATAATTGGTCAATCTCTAGGAGTAAAGGAAGGTAGTTATGAATTCTTACAAATAATTTCTAGATCTTTTATTTACAAGAGAAATTTTATGACTAGTTGAACTAACTAAAACAACAACTAGATAAGTTGCGTGAGTTTTATAACAATATTCAATCTCAATCGAAAAATCAAAGGAAAGTTCAATTTTTTTAACAAAATGAAAAATTGGGAAGCCAAGACTAACAATGTACCATAGAATATTCCAAGAAGATCCGATGGAGACCAATTTAATTTGAGAGTATTATGGAGATCAATTTTATTTGAGAGTACTCTTAGAGACATGGTTTGAAAATTGTAAATGTGCATAGGAAATAGTTAAAGAAACAATGAGGAACTATATAGAGTTATAAGATACAACTTCAGATATCAAGGAATTGTACAAAAAATCAATTATTTGGGAAAAAAATGCCATTACCAACATATTTAGAATAAAGGAACAAAACAATACTAAAATGGAGAAAGTCTCTCATATTGATATATAAACTTATCTAAAAACATGAGGAATGTTCAAAATTAATGTAAAAAAAGAAAAGATAATGTAAAAATTATTCTTAACTCTATAAATGTGAAAATAGTATGGAAATTACATAGCTCTACTCATTTTTCAATTATTAAACGATTTCAATTATTGAACAACTTCTCTTTAGGGTGATCATACCTCAAAAAAGGGGTAAAAAACCAATTCACTACAAGCAACATAAATTCGTATTCTTGATCAACAAGAAAAAAATATTTTTTTATTTTTGAATCATAATTGATGAAAAACAAATTTACCCGATATTTTGATTATATGATATTTGATGAAAATTTTCATTAGCATCAAGAGTTAGAAATTTTTACGTTCAAAGTTATATATATTGTTATTAGTTAAGATATAATTTTACAAAACCGAGATCTTGAATCGGGTTTTGTGTTGATGGATGTTATATGGCACCATTTCCATGATTCAATTAAAAAAAATAGTTGCTTTTCATAATATCATCTATTATTCGTTGATAATTTAGATATAAAATCTCACACGTACTATATAAATAATTTCTTATTTATAAACCCAAACTACACAACGATAACTTTTTGTTCCTAAAATTTTCGAGACAATTGTAAAATGGAATTCTTTTCACAATTGATTTTGTAATTGTTTATTGCTTCCCGCTCAGGCGCCCGCTCGAATCATGTGCAAATGGGGCGTGCAGATGGAGGGCGTGCCTGAGTTGTATGATGGTGTGGATCGGCACAAGTCGGCGGTGACGACTTGAGTTGGTGATCACGTTGGGGCATAGTGTGCGATGGGGGTGCACACCTAGGCAACACGCCCACCCTTGAGTGTGGGAGAGCCAAGCATGGGAGACTGTGGTTGAACGGTTGAACGACAACACGACTCGGCGACACGACACACAGGCGAGCATGGTGATGGGCTGACAGACATGTCGGTTGGGCCGACACCCGTATTGGATGAGCGAATGGCAAGTTGGCCTGGTGGGAAGGTCGGCTTGGTGGGCCGACGCACCAAGCTACGTGACCATTGCTTAAATAGTTCGGTGGAGGAGCATATTAATATGCGAAGGGGCTGAAAGTTTGGATCATCAATGAACAAACACATAATAGTAGGTTCACAGTGCGAAGAAGTGTAAAACTGTTGGAAGTCGAACATGAGGAGCGTCGGTGTATGGGGATGCGCCCGCACGGCGGGAAGAATATATAACAGGCAGTGCGATAGTATTCAAGGTAAGTCGGGCGAGTAGGAAGCGATCAGTGTAGCAGCGGGTTGAACTGCGCTCGGTCATGACGTGCAGGACGCATGCAGTGCAGTGTACGACCGTGCAGGAAATTAGTGGGAAGGTTGTGGAAGAACTTGCAACAGGTCACGAGTTGTGAAATTTGCGTTGGACAGTCGTGACAATCATTCAGTTTGTGTTGGAATTTCACCAGGCTTGCAAAAAATCGGGTAGAGTGCCGAACTCGTGCATTGTCGACCTTCCCTCGTAAAATATTGTAAAATATGCAGAATTTTATAATGAAAGTTTAAAATTGATAAATTCTCTTGTGGGTCTCATATTTGCTATAATTGCACTGTTATGTTATGTATTTCCGCACATAACTAATAATGGAAGAAAAAAATAATAATCGTAGGCGTAGTTCGGAAGACAAGAAAAAGTAGGTATGGAAGTCTAGCAGGTGTCGCATGACGCCCTGAACAGTGGAATCGCCTCGGGGGTGTGGCAGATGGTATTAGAGCCAGTACAAATGGATGGAGATGTATGTAGGCGAGTGTTATTGGGGAAATAAAGTGTTGGTTACACAGCTTGGGGTTTCTTGACTTGGAGATTTATGGGAGAATCGTCCAAGATTTGGTGGATACATGTGCCACTCATAACTTTATAACGACTAGGTTAGCAAGGGAATTTGGAATGCAGATTGTTCCAAAGGATGTGGAGTTCAAGGTAATGAACTCAAGGGCTAAGGTGTCGGGATTGACAAGTGACATGTCGGTTTGAATTTTTGATTAGCAGGGTTGTTTGGAACTCACATTGATTGAGATGAATGACTTTGATATGATATTGGGGCAGGATTTTCTAAAGGGAAACAAGGCAATTGTTGTCTCATTTTGTGATGAGATTATGTTGATTGGAGACACGCGAACATGGACTTTGCCTACATGCCAGCAACGTAGGGAAGTGAAGGTGCAACATGTGTCTTCACTAAGTATGAGTAGGAAAATGTTGGATATGGATGTTGAGACGTATGTGACAGTCATCAGAGAGTTCGAGGATGATGATGGAGTCAAGATGCCTATTCCAGCTGAGATTTCCAATGTATTGGCCAAATATGTATATCTTACGCCTAATGAGTTAGCAAAATTACTACCATCGAGAAGTGCAGTGGACCATAGCATTGAGCTATAGTCGGGGAAGCAACCACCATCAAAATATCCTTATTGATTGTCAGGGTCGCAGTTGGAGGAATTAAAATGAAAACAGAAGGAATTGGTGGATGCAGGTTTCATATGACCTTCAAGGTCCCCATATGGTTCTATAGTAGTGTTTCAGAAGAATAAGGACACAAATGAGTTATGGATGTGTTGTTATTATCACGCACTGAGTAAGCAGCCGATAAAGAACATGTATCCTTTTCCACTTGCTATGGAATTGTTTCAATAAGCTTGCGAAATCTCGAGTGTTTGCGAAGCTTGATTTGAGACATGGGTATTATCAGGTGCAGATAGCAGAGGGGGATGGGAAGAAGATCACGATAGTGATGAGACAGAGGAATTTTGAGCTTCTTGTCATCCCATTAGGGTTGTGCAATTCTCCTCATATGTTTTGCACATTGATGAACGATGTTCTACGTCCATTCCTAGATACATTTGTTGTTGTATACTTGGATGACATCATGGTATTTAGTGACAACATGGAGGATCATAAGAAGCATTTGGCTTTGTTATTTGAGGCACTGAGGAAGAATCAATTGTTCTTGAACAAGTCGAAGTTTATGTTCTTTCAAACCGATATTCTGTTCCTTGGACACATAGAGGGTCAAGGTCACATATGGATGGAGCCGAGGAGGGTGCAGGCAATTAAGGATTGGTCTTAACCAAAGAATGTCCATGATATGAGAGTATTCTTGGGGATGACCAACTACCAATGAAATTTTGTAGAAGGGTATTCCAAGGTGACATCGCCACTAACAAACCTTTTGAAGAAGGATAAGTGATGGAGTTGGACAAAGAAGTGTCGAGAAAAATTTGAAGAATTGAAGAGAAGGATGGTGACAACACCGATACTGAAGCTACCTAAATTTGAGAGACTGTTTGAGGTGCACACAAATGCTTCTAATTTTTTGATCGGGGGAGTACTCACGTAGGATAGGCATCCGATGGCATATGAGAGTCGCAAGTTGTAGGATAGAGAACGACAATATCCGGTCCATGAGAAGGGGATGACTACCATCATTCATTGTTTACAGATATGGAGGCATTAATTTATTGGGAAGCCTTTTGTTGTCAATACTGACAATTTGTAGCAAGTTATTTTGCATCCCAGCCGAAGTTGTCAACGAAGTAGGCTCGTTGGTAGGACTTCTTGGTAGAATTTGACATGACCATTGACTACAGGCTGGGTAGACTCAATGTAGTTGTCGATGCCCTCAACAGGAAGGGACAGTTGACTGCACTTGGGAGGAATAAGGCAATTCTAAACACAGTAGGGGTTGGGTTAACATGACCGATGAGATGCAAAGTACACTTCGTGCTAGTGTGGAGACCGATATTTAGGAGAAGAGAATTATGAAGCACGTGAAGGAGGGGAAGATACGGAAGTTTTTCCTACGAGATTGAATCTTGTTCTATGGGAATTGACTTTACATTCTGATGTCATATGGACTTAGGAGGCACCTCTTGAAGGAGTGCAACGATTTTCCATGGGCTGGCCACCTAGGGCAATTCCGTTCTTTGAAATGATTTGAGAGGATAATTTTGGGAGAATATGAAGGAAGATGTGGAGGAGTATGTACATACGTACATCATTTGTCAGCAGGAAAAATTAGATAACCAAAGTCAGGGAGGATTGTTGCAGCCTTTGCCGATTCCAGAGAGACCTTGGATGAGTGCTTTGATGGACTTCATCACTCAGTTACCGCAGGTGTAGAGGTATAGCGTGATTATGGTTGTTATAGACCATTTTTATAAATATGTTGTCTTCATTCTGATGAAGATACCATGTGGGGCCGAGAAGACTAATGAGTTATTCTTCAAAAATGTTTTGAAGTTCTTGGGATTAACATTGAGTATTGTGTCTGATCGAGATGCACGTTTTACATGCATATTTTGGAACACATTTTTCAAGTTGGTCAGGACAGAGTTGCTGCAGAGTTCGAGTTACCATCCATAGATAGATGGGAAGCCTCAACATATTAACGCATTGTTGGAGGACTACTTGCGACATTATGTGAGGGTTGATCAAAATAATTGACCCGAACTTTTAGATGTGGCTCAATTTAACTACAACTTGCATAAGAGTTCTGCAACCGAGTATAGTCCATTTGAGTTGGTCAATGGAAAAATTCCCATTTGCTCCACACATTGTGCTACCGAGGGATTTTTGAGGAGTTCACCTGCGAAGAGATTCTTGACAACATGGGAGGAGTTTTTGGAGTTAGCACGAGTGCACATGCATGATTTTGTAGGGAGAATGAAGAAATGGGCAAATAATGATAGATAGGACGCACACTTCGATGTTGGGGATATGATTTTTTTCAGGATCATCAGAGATCAGTTTCAGCCATCAAAAGGGACTGCGAGATATTTGACAAGGAAGTATGAAGGGCCATTCCTAGTAAAGAAACGAGTTGGGGAAGTTTCTTATGAGTTGGAGCTTCCAAACCACATTCGTTCAAAACATCTTGTGTTTCATATCAGTCAAATCAAGAGATGTAAACTTGATGCACATCATCCTGAGAGGACAACACCACATGATTATGTATAGATCAAACTTAGTTCTAGATAAGATCTTGGATCTTCGAGCTACAGGGGTTGGAAGTGCTGGACGGAGGGAGTTCTTCTTTCAGTGGAAGGACGCACTGGAAAAAGGATATTGCAGAGTTTAACGAGCAGTTGGCACGATCAATAGGATTACCGAGGACGAGAATGACTCTTGGCGGAGGAGGATGTCACTTGGCAGGGGAGGATGTCAGGACCTGAGTCAGCATCACCGCCCTTGGGCGAGTCGTGGGGCGCCCGTGACACTTACGCAAGTCATGGGTACGAACGTTCCCATGTTGTGCAATGAACATGCGAATGTAGCGGTGGTAGCGGTTGGCGCATCGAGCGCCCAGACGAGTCATGGAAGATGGGGCGTGCAGATGGAGAACGTGCTCGAGTTGTGTGATGATGTGGAGCGGCACGAGTCAGAGGTGGCGACTTGACTCGGCGAATGCATTGAGGCATAACGTGCAATGGGGGTGTACACCAGGGCAGCGCACCCACCCCTAGGTGCGTGCGAGCCAAGCATGGGAGACACTGGTTGACCGACAACACGACTCGGCCACATGACACACGAGCGAACATGGAAATGCACCTACGCACTTGTGGGTGGACGGACATGGTGGTTGGGCCGAAGCACGTATAGGATGAGAGAATGGAATGTCGGTTTGGTGGGAAGGTTGACGCCCGAAGCGACGTGACCATTGGTTAAACCGTTAGGTGGAGGATCATATTAATATGCAAAGGGGATGAAAGGTTAGATCATCAACGAGCAACTGAAAAACACTTGGTTCGCAGTGCGAAGGAGTGTAAAATGATTGGAAGCTGAACATGAGGCGTGACGGTGTATGGGGATGCACCCGCACGACGGGCAACATATATAACAGACAACGCGACAGTGTTTATGGCGAGTCCAACGAGTAGATAGGGACAAGAGTGTAGTGGCGGGTTGAACTGCGCTCGGTCACTTCGTGCACCGTGGTGCACGAACGTGCAGGAAATCAGAAGGCGAGCTATGGTAGAACGTGCAGCGAGTCACGAGTCTTGCAGTTTGTGTTGGGCAGTAGTGAAAATAGTGTAGTTTGTGTTGGCAGTGCACCAGTCGTGCATAAAATCGGGTAGAGTGCCAAACTTGTGCAAAGTCAACCTCCCCTTCTAAAATATTGTAAAATATGCATAATTTTATAATGCAAGTTTAAAATTGATAAATTCTCTAGTTGGTCTCGTATTTGCTGTAATTGTATTGTTATGTTATGTATTTCCGCACATAACTAATAATGAAAGAAAACAATAATAATGATAAACATAGTCGGAAAGACAAGAAAAAAGTTATGTATGAAACTCTAGCCGATACCGCATGACAACCAGAACCGTGGAACCGACTCGGGGGAGTGACAATATGCCTCTATATGTTCTCTTTAATTATTAATTTAAATTTACATAATTGTTTATTAACTCAAAATAAATTATTTGTTAAATTAGCCAGACAGAAGTGCAGTGGACCATAACATTGAGCTATAGTCGGGGAAGAAACCACTAGCAAAATATCCTTATCGATTGTCAGGGTTGGAGTTGGAGGAATTGAAATGACAACTGAAGGAATTGGCTGATGCAGGTTTCATATGACCTTCAAGGTCCCCATATGGTGCTCCAGTATTGTTTAAGAAGAAGAAGGAAACGAATGAGTTATGGATGTATTGTGATTATCATGCAATGAGTTATGGATGTATTGTGATTGTGAGTTATGGATGTATTGTGATTATCAGGTGCAGATAGCAGAGGGGGATGGGAAGAAGATCGCGATAGTGACAAGATAGAGGAGTTTTGAGTTTCTTGTCATGGAATTTGGGTTGTGAAATGCTCCACCTATGTTTTGCACATTGATGAACAATGTCCTACATCCATTCCTGGATACATTTGTTGTTGTATACTTGGATGACATCATGGTATTCAGTGACAACATGGAGGATCATAAGAAGCATTTGGCTTTGATATTTGAGGCACTGAGGAAGAATCAATTGTTCTTGCAAAAGTCGAAGTGTATGTTCTTTAAAACTGAGATTCTGTTCCTTGGAAACATAGTGGGTCAAGGTCACATATGGATGGAGTCGAGCAGGGTACATGGGATTGAGGATTGGTCTGAACCGAAGAATGTCCATGATATGAGAGTATTCTTGGGGATGACCAGCTACCAACGGAAGTTTGTAGAAGAGTATTCAAAGGTGACACCACCACTAACAAACCTTTTGAAGAAGGATAAGCGATGGAGTTGGACAGAGAAGTGTGGAGCAACATTTGAAGAATTGAAGAGAAGGATGGTGTCAACATCGATACTGAAGCTACATGACTATGAGAGATGGTTTGAGGTGCACACAAATGCTTCTGATTTTGTGATAGGGGAGTACTCATGCAGGATAGGCATTCAATGGCATATGAGAGTCAGAAGTTGCAGGATAGAGAATGACGATATTTGGTCCATGAGAAGGAGATGACTACTATCATTCATTGTTTACAATTACGGAGGCATTAATTGATTGGGAAGCGTTTTGTTTTCATTAGGGGAATTTTGAGGTCTAAAAGGGTAAAAAGATTAAAAAATAATAAAATAATAAAACTACTTTTTCAACTCGTATTTTCAACTAAAATTTATCTCTCAAAGTTTTTACTCAAATTTCGAGTGGGAGTACTTGTTGGATGGAAAATTTAATTCCACATCCAAGGAGTACCCATGTTGCGTACTTTCTGATGTAGGAAAAATTTTCTTAACTCCGCTTCAACACATAACTAAATATTAAAACCTTTGTCCCAGCTTTTAAAAATCATACAACACAAACCTTCGTCGATTTCAACACTTCTCGGTTCGAAAATCACACACTATCAACCTTCGTTAATCTCATATCGCACCAATTACTACTTTGCATGTAGCATATGCTGCACAAATCAGAATACTACGCGAAAGAATAGAGTTCACACACTCTTTTAAAACAAAATAATCATTTTTCAAAATCTTCAACATAAACCACTATTCAATACATAAGATATATTGCAAATCAACACAAAAATACGTTTAAAACAATACCATATATACAGAATTCCTCTTTGACAATCCCACATCAAAACTGATCAATTACCATCGAATTGCACTTACAAACTATTCCTTCTGTTTTATCCCCATATCACTTTCATATTTTTCAAGTCTTAACTCTGCCACTAAACTTGAATTTCTGCGAATTTTGATGAAGTGCTATGCGACCACATGGTTCCGTTGGTTCACATCATAGCTAAACAAATTTTTGGTGTGAAGCCCCTTTGAGTTCTTTGCATTTATTTTCGATCTGCGACATCCTTCTTCCATTGGTGTTATCTCTAATATCAATTGCCCTTACGTCCAACATTCACATCGTCTCCGCTTTCAAACTTCTCATAGCAATCTAAGAAGTTTAACATGTGTTGAGTCAGGAACTCAAAACTTAACAAGTGCGAAAGACAATTTCAATTGGATGCAATACCAAATGTCCACCATTAATCTGTCTGAGATCTACATTCCCGGTTTGACTTGATTCAGATCTGTGCCACCTTGCACTTGCAATTTGATGGTCTGTCTACTGTGTAATTTAGTGCATATGTTATGTAACAGAGGTTAAGAAAATAATTCAACAGAGAGCGAATGAAACAAAATGATTGCATAAAACAAAAAAAAATAAATTACAGCGTCAAACTCTTCTTTGGCCGAATATTACATTTGGTTGCCCTCTTGGCTCTCGCCTTTACAACTCGTCACACTGTCACACCATTCCTCTCTACGCTCTTTTTTTTCCTCTATCCTATTCCATCCTCATACAAAGCTCATATTTATACATAGTTGTGGATTAATTTGAATCCATGATTTCCTCCACAAATGTCTCAACCAAATCCTAAAATAGCTTAATCCACCTTTGACCCAATTAATTCCTATTTAAGGAGTTCAAAATCCCTAAGATATCTATAGAACCCAATGCCTCTCATATTCTTAGTTAGAAGAGAATATTTACAATAAACCTCACACTCATATTTATTAAAATGTACATAATTTATAAAATAATTAAAAAAACATCACTCCCTAAATCACCCAAATAAACAATAACATTTGAGTAGGATGCTCTTGCATCAGACTCCCCATGTAGAAAAGTTTCCATAGAATCCTGTATATGAGGTCTATCACTTTTTTGTAATAATGCGACAGCCACAAGTCTTAATGACTTGCTACCTTTAGGATTCCAAACTCTGTTTTGTCATCGGTATTTTAAATTATCATCTCCATTTTGTAATTTTGCACAAAATTCCTAGAATAATATTTTCAGAACGCTATTGAATGTAACTCTCGGTTTTCCATACCACACCATCTTTATTTTTGGAAATACAGACTTGCGTAGAAACACTGATACCCATTCTTCTAGTCTCCAGGCTTTGAAAGAATTTTGAACTGGCTTTAGATCAGCATTCATAGGTTTATAGACTAACTCGGTAGTCTTGAAGAGTGAAATCAGAAAGCTCACTATCACCAACATCACTCACTTTGTCAACCGAATTCCATTGGCCTTTACAACAATTACTTCTGCCAATTCCTCAGAGTAATTCCTCTTTATCAATTACATCAATACGATTGATGTTTTCTATAGTGCCTTCTCCTCCTTCTGTTGCAATTTCTCTGGTCTTATCTTCTTTGACCTCTGGCTCTTTGTCTGTTGCTTCCTTCTCCAATTGCGCTGAACACTCAACTTTCTGTAATGAAGAATAATCAATAACTTCTCCTTGATCACAACTATAGTCATTGACTGTCCCTATAGTAACTAATTTCTCATCTGGTGTTGTACCTGCATTCATCAACAAATTATTAGTTTTAAAAGTACAAGACCTTTTGGCCTTTTTTGATGCTTCAAGCACTAATCTCCCATCATAGACTTTCTGGATTTTAGCAGATCCTCTTTTCTGTGACTCTATTCCTTTGAGTCTCTCCTCCTCTAACAAAACAAAATGAATTTGTTCAAGTTCTCTAAACTCGTTCGCCAGCTTTCCATTCCACTATTGTTGCAGTAGCTTCCATTTGACCTGTTTCTTCATTCTCCATCTGTATCTTCGGTCTTCATTTGTCTTTATTTGTAGCCACTCTGTTAATATATCCATTTTTTCTTTCATTACTGCCAGACTAATCTCACGCTCTTCATTCTGCTGCCAATTTCTATACTCTCGCAATAAATCAGTACCTTCCTCCTTTAAAAGGCATTCTCTATCATACTTCACCTCAAGAGCTTTATTCATATTTGTGACAGTTTCACCAGACTGTCCATCATCTTCTGCACATCCTGCAAACACACACATACTATGAGATTTAAAAATACAGGGCTTCATAGCCTCATCTGCTTCCCTTGTCAACATATCTTCAAATTGTTCTAAACTATTCCAATAGTCCATGAGATCTTTCTCATTATCCTCTTCACCCAGAATTTCACCCTGTTCTGGTCCACAAATGGAAACTTCCATTTCTGACTCTGCTTCTCTGAATTTTTCTACCAACCATTCCAACCATTTGACTTGTCTCTATCGTAGCTTTCTCTTTAACTTAGACCTATTCTATGTCTTCTTCTTCAAGACCCAACCTTGTCTTTGGTTTTCCCCTAGCAGCATTGTTAACGCATCGAGTTCTTCTCTTATCTTCTCCATTTCCTTGTCAAGCTCCTATTGACTTATCCGTTTCCTGTGGATTTCTTTTCCTTCATCTTGTAGCCGTATTTTGAACCTTTCATATGAATTTCCATAGCACTCTTATCTTCTGTGTGAGCTTCTACACATGCAAGCAATCAACTTCCTTCTGAGTTGATCTTCTCACCAAACTTCTCCTCTGTTTGGTTTCCAAGTCCTCTTTTCCTTAGAACTTGCACTGAGCAATATTTCTCTCTTGCTGGTTGCTACACCCACTTCTCTTAAGGAATCATTTGTCCCTATCTATTCCAAGCCTCAGCTGGAATAATGATCTGCTACAATCTCTAAGAACTTCCAAAATTTCTTCCTATAGTTTGACTGCTGCAAACTTTCATACCTTTGTAATCAATTTATGTCTTGGCTGGTTGTCTCCCCCAAACATTCAACTCTTTCACTCCCTTGATATGTTTCAAAAATATTATTAATTAATCAAAACTTATGCCTACCATCTTCCCAACATTACCTGTCTTTAGGATCTCCTTATCTGTTGGTCTTTACCATTTCTGTAAATCTGGTTCTACACAAATCTATTCAAATAAATTCCCTTCTAATAAAACTCGATCCTGAGCCATTTATCCTTGGACATGATAGAAGGGAACTACAAAGCACAATAGCAAAAATACTCCCATAGTAAACTTCACCAAGCCACGTTATCGTGCCTCCACTGCAGCATTGTAACTTCATCGAAAATCAAGTACCGAAAAATAGATTTTATGAAGGTGGATTGCAGTGGCTCTCAAATAGTGCCACTATCCAATAAAGGGACCCACGACTAGAAGGTTAAGATCCTTGGGCTATCTTCAATATAAACACGGTAATGAGTAGAATTATTTCAATGGAAGCTCTCTGTAGAAGACACGAATCAACACTACTGATTGTTTCCCCACGCTGTCTTAACACGCATGGATATCCTCACACTGGGTAGCTAAATTTTCTCACACTGACATGGATCAAAAACTCACCACAACCTCTGTTGGCCTAATCTCATTGCACCTCTATTATCAACCACGCTGGCTCACCACTTTTCCGCTGCGATTGGGTTCACCACTAGCTCTAGGAATGCCGCCAACATGTCTCAACAACAAGGTCAAGACACTTCTTCAATGGTTCAAAAAAATGAGCCCCTCGTGTAATGAGTCACTCAGAATTCAAAGAATTCAAATATGTAAACATAACAAACCAACAGGTATTTGAACGATGGAAAAGCATACATATTCTACCAAAGAACACATTTTTATTTACTTTCCATAATCCTCGGCGCTCAACATCAAACCCACTCTGATACCAAATGATGCAGGGAAAATTTTCTTAACCCCGCTTCAAAAAATAAATAAATATTAAAACCTTTTTCTCGCCTTTTAAAAATCATACAACACAAACCTTCGTCGATTTCAACACTCCTCAGTTTGCAAATCGCACAATATCAACCTCCGTCAATCTCATATCGTACCAATTACTACTCCATATGTGGCATATGCTGCACAAATCAGAATACTGCACGGAAGAATAGAGTTCACACACCCTTTTAAAACAAAATCACTGGTTTGCAAAATATTCAACTTAAACCACTATTCAATACATAATATATATCGTGGATCAACACAACAATATGTTCAAATAGTACCATATACACATAATTCCTCTTTGAAGATCCCACATCAAAACTGATCAATTACCATCGAATCGCACTTACAAACTGTTCCTTATGCTTTTTCCCCATATCACATTCATATCTCTCAAGTCTTAACTTTGCCACTAAACCTGAATTTCGGCGAATTTTGATGAAGTGCTACGCGACCACATGGTTCTGCCAGTTCAAATCACATCTAAACAAATTTTTGTTGTAAAGCCCCTTTTAGTTCTTTGCATTTATTTGTGATCTACGACATCCTTCTTCCACTGGTGTTATCTCCAATATCAATTTCCCTTACATCCAACATTCACACCGTCTTTGTTCAAACTTCTTATAGAAATCTAAGAAGTTTAACATACGATTAGTCAATAACTCAAAACTTAGCAAGTGCGAAAGACAATTTCAATTGGATGCGATACCAACTGTCCACCATTAATCTATCTGAGATCTACGTTCCCGGTTTGACTTGATTCAGATACGTGCCATCTTGCACCTTCAATTCGATGGTCTGTCTACTGTGTAATTTAGTGCATATGTTATGTAATAGAGGTTAAGCAAATAATCAAACAGAGAGCCAATGAAACATAATGATTGCGTAAAACAACAACAATAAATTACAGTGTCAAACTCTTCTTTGGCCGAATATTACATTTGGTTTCCCTCTTGTCTCTCGCCTTTACAACTCGTCACACTGTCACACCATTCCTCTCTATGCTTTTTTTTCCCTCTGTCCTATTCCATCCTCTATATATATTCTCCATCCTCATACGAAGCTCATATTTATACATAGTTTTGGATTAATTTGAATCCATGATTTCCTCCACAAATGACTCAACCAAATCCTAAAATAGCTTATCCCACCTTTGACTCAACTAATTCCTATTTAAGGAGTTCATAATCCCTAAGATATCTATACAACCCAACTCCTCTCATATTATCCGTTATAAGAGAATATTTACAATAAACCTCACACTCATATTTATTAAAATGTACATAATTTATAAAATAATTAGAAAAACATCACTCCCTAAATCACCCAAATAAACAATGACATTTTAGTGGGATGCTCATGCATCACTTTTGATGGTCCATGCTACACAAAAAATGAGAAATACATTAGAAAACGTGATTGCAATCACATTTTTCATGTATTTCTCATTTTTCGTGTAGCAGGGAAATCACATTTTTTTAATGTATTTCTCATTTTTCTTTTAGTACGACCCATAGAAAATATGAAACATGGGTACTCCTTAAATGAGTAATTAAATTTTGCATCCAACGAGTACTCCCGCTCAAAATTTGAGTAAAAAATTTGGGAGATAAGTTGAAAATATGAGTTGAAAAAGTAGTTTGTTTCTTTTTTGCCTCTAAAATTTGATGATGTAATCAAATCTTATTTTATTATTTCCACCATTATTTTATCATTTCCTTAGGAGGCCCATTTTATACCTCAAAACTCCCCTAATTCAAGAGTGACAATGTTGTAGCAAGTTATTTTTCATCCCAGCCGAAGTTTTCAGCAAAGTAGGCTCGTTGGTTGGACTTCTTGGCAGAATTTGACATGATTGTTGACTACAGGCGGGGTAGACTCAATGTCATTGTTGATGCCCTCAGCAGGAAGGGAAAATTGCCTGCAGTTGGGGAGGAAGAAGAAAATGTAGAACACAATAGGAGTTCGGTTGACATGACCGATGAGATGCAGAGTAGACTTCGTGCTTGTGTGGAGATTGATATTTAGGCGAAGAGAATTCTGAAGCAGGTGAAGGAGGGGAAGATATGAAAGTTTTTCCTACGAGATTGACTCTTGTTCTATGGGAACCGACTTTACATTCCGAAGTCATCTAGAATTAGGAGGCACCTCTTGAAGGAGTGCCATGATTCTCCATGCGCTGACCACCCAAGGAAATTTCGTTCTTTGACATTATTGGAGAGAGGATACTTTTTGGAGAAGATGAGGGAATATGTGGAGGAGTATGTACATACGTACATCATTTGTCAGCAAGACAAATCAGATAACCAAAGTCAGGGAGGATTGTTGCAGCCTTTGCTGATTCCAGAGAGACCTTGGATGAGTGCTTCGATGGACTTCATCACTCAGTTACCGTAGGTGCAGAGGTATAACAAGATTATGGTTTTTATAGACCATTTTTCTAAGTATGTCGTCTTCATTCCGATGAAGATACCATGTGGGGCTGACAATACTGCTCAGTTATTCTTCAAAAATGTTTTGAAGTTTTGGGGAGTAACATTGAGTATTGTGTCTGATTGAGAGCCACATTTTACAGGAATATTTTGGAACACATTGTTCAAGTTGGTCGAGACAAAGTTGTTGCAATGTTCTAGTTACCATCCATAGACAGATGGGAAGACTAAAAAGATTAATGAATTGTTGGAGGACTACTTGCAACATTATGTGAGGGCTGAGCAGAAGAATTGACCCGAACACTTAGATGTGGCTCAGTTTAGCTACAAATTGCAGAAGAGTTTTGCAATCGAGTATGGTCCATTTGAGTTGGTTAATGGAAAAATGCTAGTTGCTCCACACATTATGCTATCGAGGAGTTTTTTGAGGAGTCCACGTGTGAAGAGATTCTTGAAAACATGGTAGGAGTCTTTGGATTTAGCACGAGTGCACATGCATGATGTTGCAGGGATAATGAAGAAATGGGCAGATAAGGATAGACGGGACACACACTTCGATTTTGGGGATATGGTTTTTTTTCAGGATCATCAAAGATTAGCTTCAGTCATCAAAAGGGACTGTGAGATATTCAACGAGGAGGTATGAAGGGCCATTCTGAGTGAAGAAACGATTTGGGGAAGTTTCTTATGAGTTGGAGCTTCCGAACCACATATGTTCAAAACATGTTGTTTTCCATATGAGCCAAATCAAGAGATGTAGACTTGATGCACATCATCCTGAGAGGACAACACCACCGAGATGACCAACCATGATTGTGTATAGATCTAAATTAGTTTTGGAAAAGATCTTGGATCTTCGAACTACAGGTGTTGGGAGTGCTGCACAGAGGGAGTTCTTATTTCAGTGGAAGGATGCACCGGAGGAGAGTGGGTAGGAGACGAATGATTCACTGTGGAGATGGAAAAAGGAGATTGCAGAGTTTGATGAGCAGTTGGCATGAAATCTAGATTTATCTCCGACACCGCTACAAGAAATTAGGCATACAACATGATCGCAAAATCATGCCAAAGTGTCATAAGGATGTAACAAGGAGAAGACGACATCAATCATCTGGAGGAGTAATATCTTGTGGATAATTTAAGGGTGATTGGTATAATTCAGAAGCGTTGGAATGAAAAATTTCAATGGATGGGTGTGCGATGTGGCCTGTTCGATATAAAATGCAGTGCATAGCGTCCAGGCGGACAAAGGGCCAATGTTGTCTCATTCAATAGTCCCTCGAAGGGCAACTCTTATCTTGATTCCTTCAATGTGTTTGGCTATTGGGACCCACCTGTTTGTCTCCATTTATATTGACTTAGGTTAATTCATTAGCCAATGGTTTATCATCGGAGAATCTGTCACCATTGAATGAGGGGTTCGAGGTGATCATAAATTCGAAGAGATAAGATCTTCACATGATTTGGTGGAGGCAGGTTTGGCTTCCATCTATGTTTTAATTAGGTGCACAATTTCACTCAATTGTGATTTCTTTTAATAAAATATTTTATTCTCTTTAGTTTTAGTTTAGTTTATTTATTAAATTTATTTATTTTTAGTTTACTATATATCTATATATATATATATATATATATATATATATATATATATATATATATATATATATATATATATATATATATATATATATATATATATATATTAAATCAAGAAATTTTATTAATTCAAGAGAATAATATATTTGTGAACACTTTGTTTTGAATTTCCACAAGTCTCATTTTTATTAAATTTGTTGGTCAGGTGGTATATAAAAAAGTATATAGATATAAATGCCAAAAATCTAGTTATCTATACACACAATCCACAAAGGTCAAAAGCACCCGAAAATCCGTACGTATTAAATAATCATCATTCAACTTACATATTACCAACATCATGGTCTAGTGAACCATTTCCATGTTGCTGACGGAATGCCCCATGTACATGGGCCTCCATATGTGTCACACGACCCTCTAGAAGATCTATACTCGCTTGCAACCTCTTCTGACGACAACACTGTGAGGCCATTCGGTCCAACATTTGTCATTGTTTGTGCTGGAGGTCATTCATGAAGGCAGTGACCTCTTTTATATCATTGTGGCAGTCTCGCATCAGCTGCTCCATTAGGACTGTGAGTTGGTGATGTTGTGCCTCCAATGAGTGAAAGGGAGGTAGAAGGAGCACTCGTCGGGGAAACTGGTCTCACGGCTGGTCCACTTCCTCGTTGAAGTCTGAATGATCCCCGTGGTGAGAAGCCCCCTATCCTCGTGGGTTAACACGTTTCCTCACTCTACCATGCTTCCTTTGCATACTGCCACATTTTATCTGAACTCGCCTCACTCTCCACAAGGATACAACACCTATAGTAATGAGAGGTTTCCAACCACCCACATCAACTGCCATGATAACAACCTTTGTAGACCATCTCCTCCTCACCTTTAGGTCAGTTGGCCACCCTTTGAGGCCACAAAACACAAAGTAGCAGGCACCTTCCTCCCGAGTGTGGCTCAAAAATCAAGCCCAACATTCTCCCCGCCCCAAAAGGCCCCAAATGTGGCCCTAATCCTGAATTCTAAACCAAAAAAGCAAGCTGTCACAGGGCCGCGAAAACGATTAATAGACTTTAACCTCACCATCCTCGCACTGCGCCAACCAGGAAACCGACCAAACCAAAACCCAAAACAAAAAAAAGCGAAATTGACAGTCAATACCTGAACTCGAAAATGATGTGAAAATATTGCGGCTAGAGCTGGTTCCTCCACACCTATATCATCCATGTCAATCAATTACCATTCGAGGCCATATAACACAAAGTAAAAAACACCTTTCTCCTGAGTGTGGCTCAGCAACTAAGCCCAATGTTCTCCCTGCACCCCAAAGGTTGCAAATGTGGCCCTGATCTTGAATTCTACACCCATAAATCAAGCTCTCATAGGGCCACAACAACCAACACAATGGTTTTCCCTCACTAGGATCGCACTTGTTGGAAATATAGAGAGAAGAAACACAAATTAACACACACAAAACATATGAGTTGCCCCTCTTCTCTATTTATCACACAAACTTGATTCACATTCAATCTATGAATACAATGAACCCGGTGAAGGGTATTTATCCTGACTCACTTGACATGCACACATTTACCAAACTCATCTATCACATAACTTAGACTTACTCAACACTCACTTAACTAACTCTCTACCTCACTTACCAAATTCATCTATCACACAACTCGATTTACTCAATGCTTACTTAACTAACTGCCTAACTCTTTACGCAAGAGATGTAATTAGCTTACTTTAACACTCCCCCTTAATTACGACCGTATGACTCCACATAACTCAAACATAAATTAACTATGCCTGCTAGGATTAAAATATAAATTGACTCAATTATCACTCGAACATGCATGTTGGTGTATGTCTTAGCTAGGCTTACAATGACTCAAAATTTTTACAGTTTTGCATTTTCTTTTTCTCTGCTTCCAAATTCTATATCCTCGAAATTGCTTCATTCTCCATTGCACTTTCTTGCTGCATGAAATTCTATATCCTCGAAATTTCTTTATTCTCTGTTGCACTTTCTTGCTGTATGATTTCTTCACTTGTTGTCGCTACAATTTTTCTTTGACTTTTCTTGAATTTGTGTTAAAAAAAATTTGATCTTGTCTTCTACACCTTCTTCTTCAAATATTCATTCAAACATGGACTGTTGCCACAACGTTACATCTTCAAATTGTCTTCTTTGCTTTGCTTCCTGCGCTTCACAATCTTGACTTTATTTCTGCCATATTTCTTTATAGCAGAATCTTATCTCTTCACATTCATCATCAAGTACTGCTGCTTTCTTCCAGTAATATGCACTCTCAAAATAATTATTCACCATTTCAATCAATTCTTTTATTCCAGCCGCTTCTTTAAGACTCACATCGATTTTTTTAATTGGCTTTTGAATCCACTCTTCAATGAACTTCAAATCTGCATCAAATTTATTAACAACCTTGGTTTCAACTTCTACTCCCATGTTATTTTGAGTACCTGCATATTAAAAAACAATGTTAAAAACATCTTTATTATGTTCTTCGATGAGATCTTCCTTCTTTACCTCTTCCTTCTCTGCCTTATTTTCCACATTTTTACAAACCTCTGCTCCTGAAAACATGTTGTCTTCCACTTGGATTCCAAACATAAGTGGGTTTCTCTCACCAAATAAAAACATATCAATTTGTTCTTTTTGTTGCATCATGTGAAACGACTCATCACCAGTTAATGGTTCTTCAAATTTAACTTCAAAAATTCCAATTGTTGGATCCACCGAGAAATTTTCTATTCTATTGATAGCTTTATCTAAGCCAAAATCAGTTGATGCTTGTTCGCACACTACTTCATGAGAAGTTCCAACTGATTCATATCTTGTTGCTACAATGACAACTTCAACCTTTAATGATTCATCAGACATGTCGCTTACCATATTACCATAGTCAATCATTATTTAAAAAAAGAAACCACACATATCATCAACATCATGTTCATACACCCTATGGTGGGATATCTGAGCATGCATGTGCTCATTGTCAGTTTCATTGAAAATTTCATCTTTACCAAATTCATCAGCTGCTTTTAGATTCACCAATGCACATCTAAATTTGCAGTCATCATCCACACATGTTTCATCATAGTGGGATTCACCATATTCCGCACCATCCATGTTATAGTGGAGTGCTTGAGCATTGATATGATCTTGCTCTGTTTCACATACAGAGGATTCACATTCTCTCTTTGCAGTCTCCGTTGCATCTTATTCATCCATATGCATGCTTGCATAATGGGTTTCACCATCATCTGCACCATCCATTTTAAAGTGGAGTGCTTAAGCATTGATATGATCTTGCTATGTTTTACATATAGAGGCTTCAAATTCTCTCTTTTCAATCTCTGTTGCATCTTCATCATCCATATGCATGCTTGCATAATGGGTTTCACCATCAACTGCACCATCCATATTACAGTGGAGTGCTTGAGCATTGATATTTTATTTCTTCGTTTCACATACAGAGGCTTCAACTTTTCTCTTTGCAATCTGTGTGCATATTCTTCATCCATATGCATGCTTGCATAATGGGTTTCAATTTGATAGTCTTCAGGACCATCTTCTACTTTTGAGTGGGTTCCTCCAAGCTCTATTATTCTCCCAGAGTCTTGCTCATCTACTCTGAGACCTGCGTCTGACTCAAAAAACTGTGACATATACTGCTACTGCATGTCACTCCCCCTTACATCAAATTCTGCTTTGAGGATATTCAATGATTCCTTGGAAGTTGTAGCTTATTCTACCTTTCACATAATTGTTTCATCCATTGATTGCTGAATGAAACTCAAATCTAGGGAATCTTTGTCTTTTGTTAGACATCTTAGTTCCTCGGCTATGGCCTGAACCTCTTTAAACATGGTAACAATGTTTGCCTCTTCTTTTTTTCCCCATTTTTCTCTTCTTCAGTCGCGCTTTGTGACCCATGACTGTCATCATAGATACTCGCAGAAGGCTATCTTCCATATCGCTCTCGAAAAAAAATATGATTTTTAATATGCATCTCGTAAGGCACAATCTTCTCCCAAAAACATGTCATGCTTGACAAAACACCAAAATATTTTGCTCAAAAAAATTTAATACCTTGCACCTTGTCAAATAATAATAACTCCACTTTTAATGGTGAAAATAATAATAACTCCTACTTTTCCAAAAAAATATCTTTTAAAAAACACTTTTTGAAAGTCATTAATATACCAAAACTCACCTTTTAAAGTGGTCACGTTTAATAAATAAATCTTTAAAATGGTGACGTATTGTTTAATATGACCTACATGCACATAGCGTGAAAGAATTTTTCTTTGGGTGTGCATTCAGAACGCGATATTTCTTGAGATGCACTACGTGTAATGCCTTTCACGTTAAAAGGGAACTGCGTTAGTGTTGTAACACTCTAATCCTCAAAAGAAACCAACGTGCATGCAATGTGCCTAAGTTTAATGTTCTTAACTATTGGAATTTATGAATACAACGTACAGAGGAAATTTGTTTCCCCAGACAACACAGAGACTTCAAAATAATGCGGAAATAATAGTCAATACACAGATAGTTTAAAACACAGGAGAGGATTGAAACTTCTTTTTCATTCCATCGCTCTTTTCTTTTTCTAAACAATTGAAATTACATTTCCTATATCTAAATGGACGAAGCCTGTAAAAAAATAATTCTAATTAGTGTTGCTTCAATTCTAGATGGAAGTTTAACAAATAATCATCCTTGGCCGTCAAAAGACCCATTTCTTCATTAACCGGCACGCAGGCCATATTCCTGCCTATACAAAAAAACACGCGAAAATGCGTTAAGAAAACACAACCTGGTGGACTTCAAATATTATGTAGTGCGGTTCTGGTCCATATCACATCCATGTAGATCGAAGAATTTAACTTTTAACTCTCGCGCTATCCTTTAACATTTGCGGGCTGTGACGAGTGATAGTGACATGGCACTTATCATATCGCATCCAAAATAACTTAGCCTGCAGGCAGTTTGGCGATAAACTTAAATATTTGGGATTGCGATATGCGATAGCGATACCACATCGAAAAACAAATAACATAACTTTGTGGCTGCGGAAAAGGTAAGTGGTAACACTTGCGACATGCGAAATGCGCTTCCCTCTTGAGCTTGACACATGCCCCTCTCGCGATCACATCACAAACAAAATAGAATAACTTGCGGGCGGCATAAAAGGTAAAAATTAAAACTTGCGAAGTGCGCTCCGCGGGCGGCTTAAAAGGTGGGTCCTGCCGATATCGCATTGGCGGTAAAATACCATAAAATGCAGTAAGGCTTGAGGTAAGACTTAAGATTTGCGAAGTGTGGGCGACGACATGGTAAGTTGCGGTAAGTGCGAAATGAAAAATACAAAGGAATAAGCGGAATAACAAAGGTTTTCTCAGCGGATTGGTAATGTGGTAAGGTAGGTGGGTCCCACCGATATCACTTCGACGGAAACTTAACTTAAGATGTGGATGTGTGGAAGGTAAGATTAAAATCTTGTGACTATGAAATTGTGGGCAGTAAAGTGTGGTAAGTTGTGAAGAGGAATAACCAAAGGAAATGGTCATTTGCAATGTGGTTGGATGTACGGTAGGCCCCACCGATATCACATCGGTGGGGAAATAAATTAACAACAGAAAGGCTTACAGGTTAAAACATAAAAGTTGCGACATACACTGTGGGAAAAAGGTAAGTAATGAAGTGGTTGAGAAATAAACGCAGAGTATAGCTTTTTACTTTGTTTGTTGTGGTTGCGTGAAAACGTCTCCGGCTCTTGGATCTGCTTCTGTCCTTCCCTGCTCAAAAATTGATGAAGTGTGGGCTGCGCCACTGTTTATTCATGGTAGTGGTTGGGAGTAAAATTCCAACACTCCCCCTTAATCACAACTGCCGCCATCAGTCATTCCTAGACATTTTCTCAGATACTCAAAACTCTTCTGTGCTAATGGCTTTGTGAGGATATCAACGAATTGTTCCTCTATCCTGCAATGCTGCAAAGAAATCTCACCATTGATAACCAATTCTCTTATAAAATGATATTTTGCATCAATATGCTTGTTCTCTTATGGAAAACATAATTATTTGATAATGCTATTTTTGAGCTATTATCACAATAAATTGTGGTTCCTTTGTCTTGCTCATGACATAAATCTCTCAGCATCCTTCTCATCCAAATTCCTTGGTATGTTGTTGTTGTTGCTGCTACATATTCTACCTCTTATATTGATAAAACAATTATTGGTTGCTTCTTGGAAGCCAATGAAATGGCTCCCGATCCCAAATGAAACACATACCCAGATGTGCTCTTTCTATCATCTACACTTCCAGCCCAATCACTGTCAGTGTAACCAATCAACTTAAAATTATCAGTTGAGGAGTATAGAACACCATACTCTTTCGTTCCATTCACATACCTTAAAATCCTCTTGGCTGCTTGCTAATGTTTCTCCATTGGTGTCTCCATGAATCTAGAAATTAAACTTACAACATACATAATATCAGGCCTAGTTGCAGTCAAATACATGAGGCTGCCAACTATGCTCTTGTACAATATCAGATCGACATTCTTGCTGCAATCTTCCTTGCTTAACTTTAACCCCATGACAGTTGGAGTTACTGTTGCTTTGCTGTTCTGCATGTTAAACCTCTTTAAAATTTCTACAACATATTTTTCTTGGGAAATAAAAATTCCCTTTTCATTTTTATTTACTTCTATGCCCAAGAAGTATCTCAATAAACCCAAATCAATCATTTCAAATTCACTCTTCATGACTGCTTTAAAATCAGCAATGAGAGAAACTTCATTTCCTATGAAAATTAAATCATCTACATATAAAATAACAATAAGGATCTTACCATAATTTTCTTTAATGTAGAATGTGAGTTCACCATCACATTTTTCAAACCCATTTTTTGTCAGGTAAGCATCAATTCTGCTGTACCATGCTCTTGGTGCTTGCTTCAGCCCATAAAGAGCTTTCTTGAACTTGCATACTTTGTGTTCTTTCCCTTCAATCTCATATCCTAGAGGTTGTTCAACATATACCTCCTCTTTCAAAACTCCATTAAGAAATGTTGATTTCACATCCATTTGGTATACTTTCCACTTTTGTTGTGCTGCAATGGATGACATTGTCCGCACTATTTCCATCCTTGCAACAGGTGCAAAGGTTTCTTCATAATATCTTCCTTGTTGCTGCTTGTAGGCTTTGACAACAAGTCTTGCTTTATGCCTTTCTATCTTTCCTTCAACATTTCTCTTGGTCTTATAGACCCATTTTACTCCAATGACTTCCTTACCTTGTGGGAGGTCCACTAACTCCCATGTGTCATTCTTTTCTATTTCACCAATCTCTTCATTCATTGTTTCAATCCATTTTTATTCTTTTACTGCATCTTCAAAATGAATTGGGTCATCAACATGACAAAACAAAGAAAATAAATAATTCAAACCATTATTATTATCAGATTCTTTCTCATAAATTTCACTCGAATTTCTGAGTCTTGGTCTTCTTGGTGTCCTTGGAGTTCCACTTGAACTCGAGGGAGTTTATGATCCCTGTGGTGTGCTTGGAGAAACACTTCCTTGATTTTTCAAGGTTGTTATGTTTCCTGCTTGTTGTGTGGTTTGTTGTGCTTGTGTAGGTGGAGGAGGAGCCACCATGGAGGGATTATTTGCTGTTGTGCATTCCTCTTGCTCTTCATGAGACACACATGTCTTCATGTTCACTGTTTTCTCTAAGCTTACATTCCAAGCTTCTTCTTCAATAAACTGCACATGTCTGTTGATTATAACTTCTAGGTGGATGGATTATAGAGTTTTTATGGCTTGCAATAATCACTGTATCCAATAAAGATACACTTCTCCCCCTTGCTGTCCAACTTCTTTCTTAGTTGATCTGGGACATGTGCATAAGCCACACATCCAAATACTTTCATGTGAGTGACAATCTGCTTTGTTCCACTCCATGCTTCTTCCAGAACTCTGTTCATAACAACTTTGGTTGGGCATCTATTTAAAATATACGCTGCACAATTTACAGCTTCAACCCAATTATGATTTGGAAAATCTTTCGCCTTCAACATACTTCTGACCATGTCCATGATGGTCATGTTCTTCCTTTCTGCAACACCATTTTTCTGTGGTGTATGTCTTGTGGTAAACTGCTTATGTATGCCATTTTCCCTACAGAAACGTAGGAAATATTTGGAGATATATTCTCCACCTCTGTTAGTTCTTAGCACTTTTATGTAGTGTCCACTCTGCTTCTCAACAAGAGCTTTGAAGTGGTAGAACTGTTCAAACACTTCACTCTTATGTTTCAAGAAATAAATCGATGTCTTTCTTGTATAATCATCTATAAATACCAAGACATAATGGCTGACACCTAAAGATGGCATTTGCATTGGTCCACACAAATCTGAGTGGACAATCTCCAAGGGTGTTTTTTCCCTTATACTCTTCCCTACTAGGAATGCTTCTTTGTGTTGTTTGCCCAAGATGCAGCCTTCACATAGGCTGTCTGGTTTCTCTATGAGTGGTAATCATTTTACCATTCCTTTTTTATGCAAGAGGTTCAAACCTCCAAAATTGAGATGTCCAAATCTCAAATGCCATAACCAGTTTTTTTCTTTCACTTCTTCTTGAAAGACATCTTGTGTGACTGCTGCTACCACACCTCCTTCCTTCAAGTATGTTCTTAGCGAGGAATCATCCTATTCTTTGTCATATGCACTTCTGCAATGACCCTTTTACTTGGAGGTATGTCCATGATTGTACACATATCATTCTTAAAAAATACATTGTAGCCCTTGTTCATGAGCTGTCCAATGCTTAAAATGTTTCATTTCAGGCTAGGTACATAATATACATCTGACAAAAATTTATTTTCTCCCTTCCTTGTAAGTATTGATACTCTTCCTTTTCCCTTGACAAAGACTCTACTATCAGTCCCTCTTATCACTTCAGATTTCACATTTTCATCTAGATTGGCAAACATTGCTATGTTTCCAGTCATGTGGTTAATACAACTTGAGTCTAAGAACCATACATATTCTTGTTTTTCTTGTGCTACATTACATGTTAGAAGCACATTAATTTGGTTCTTATCTTCTTTTGAAAAAAAATCATTTTTCCTATTATTCATGTCATTTTGTTTCTTTCTACATTCATTGGCATAATGCCAATACTTTTTACAATAATGACATTGGACTTGGGATTTATCATACCTTTGTCCTTGTGCTTGGTGTTGGCTTGAGCCTTCACTTTGATTTTGATTGCTGCCCCTTCCACTAATGCTTGCAGGAATGTTTCTTCCACCTCTCTGCGGACTTCTTCCTCTTCCTCGATAGTTTGATATTCCTCAACCTCTACCTCGACCAAAAGACATTTGTGTCTTGAAAGCATGCTCCAATGAGGAGTTCATTGTTCTGTTCAGTCTATGTTCATGAGAAATCAGGGATGCATGTAGCTCATCCACTGAAAATTGTGAGAGATCCTTGGTCTCTTCTATTGCCACTACTATGGCATCAAATCTTGAGGGTAGACCTCTCAATATTTTCTCCACTATTCTTCTTTCCTTAAGTGTCTCTCCATGAGACCTTATTTGGGTAACCAACCCAATCACATGTGTGAAGAATGAGTCTATGTTATCAGACTCTTTCATATAGAGAGGTACAAAGTCTCTCCTCAGCATTTGTAGCTTTGCTGTCTTCACATTCTCCATGCCTTGATAGGTTGTTTTGAGAATATCCCATGCCTTCTCAGACTTTGTTGCTGCTGCAATCCTTGGGAAAATACTCTCGTGCACTGCTTGAAAGAGATAGAAGAGGGCTTTGTAGTCCTTCTTCTTATTATCTCTCAACAAGTCTCTTTTTGCTACTACATTTGCTGGTTCTTGGAAACCTTGTTCCACTAGCTCCCATATATCTTGTGAAGCAAACAGGGCTCTCATTGTAATGACCCAATAATCATAATTCTTCCCAGTAAATTGTGGTAGTTGGGGATTTTTCAGGCTTGTGCTTGGTGCTGCCATCATGACTGTCTCAAACAAACAATATTCTTAAATGGGTAAAATAGAAGCTTTCTCGCTGCTGGAGAAATCCACTTCTCAAACCAATCTTACAGCTTCTGCAGTGAAGAGAGAGCTCGTGTGTCTTTCACCAAGAGCCTAGACATGCTCTGATACCATCTTGGAAATAATGAATACAACAGATAGAGGAAATGCATTTCCATAGACAACACAGAGACTTCAAAATAATTCGGAAATAACAGTATATACACAGACAACATAAAACATAGGAGAGGATTGAAACTTATTTTTCATTCTATCACTATTTTTTTTTCTAAACAATTGAAATTACATTTCTTATATCTAAATGGATGAAGCCTATAAAAACCTAATTCTAATCAATGTCGCTTCAATTCTAGATGGACGTTTAACAGCTAATCGTCCTTGGTCGTCAAAATACCCATTTCTTCATTAATTGGCACGAAGGCCATATTCCTGCCTATACACAAAAACACGCGAAAACGCGTTCAAAAAACACAAACTAGCGGACTTCAAATTTTATGCAATGTGGTTCTCGTCCACATCGCATTCGCGCAGTTCAAAGAATTTAACTTTTAATTCTCACGCTGTCCTTTGAAATTTGTGGGCTACAACGAGCGATAGTGACGTGGCACTTATCGTACCACACCCAAAATAACTTAACCTACGGACGGTTTAGCGATAAACTTAAATATTTGTGATTGCAATATGTGATAGCGATATTGCATCGCAAAAAAAAATAACATAACTTTGCGGCTACGGAAAAGGTAAGTGGTAAGACTTGCAACGTGTGAAATGCGCTGCCCTCCTGAGCTTGACACGTGCCCCTCTTGCGATTGCATCGCAAACAAAATAAAACAACTTGCGGGCGACATAGAAGGTAAAGCTTAAAACTTGCAAAGTGTGCTCTACGGGCAGCTTAAAAGGTGGGTCTCGCCGATATCACATCGACGGTAAAATAACATAACATGCAGTAAGAGGTAAGATTTAAGATTTTCTAAGTGCGAGCGGCGACGCGGTAAGTTGCGATAAGTGAAAAATGAAAAATACAAAGGAATAAGCAGAATAACAAAGGTTTTCTCAGCGGATTGGTAATGTGGTAAGGTAGGTGGGTTCTGTTGATATCACATTGGCGGAAACTTAACTTAACATGCGGATGTGCGAAAGGTAAGACAAAAATCTTGCGATTGCGAAATTGCGGGCGGTAAAGTTTGGTAAGTTGCGAAGAAGAAAATACAAAGGAAATGGTCATTTGTAATGTGGTTGAGTGTACGGTAGGTCCCGCCAATATCGCATCGGTGGGGAAATAACTTAACAATAGAAAGGCTTATAGGTTAAAAAATAAAAGTTGCGACATGCGTTGTGCAGGAAAAAAGGTAAGTAATTCAGTGGTTGAGAAATAAATGCAGAGTATGGATTTTTACTCTCTTTGCTGTGGTTGCATGAAAATGCCTCTGGCTCTTGGATCTACTACTGTCCTTCCTTGCTCAAAAATTGATGAAGTGTGGGCTGCGCCACTTTTTACTCATGGCGGTGTTTGGGAGTAAAATTCCAACATTAACGCAGCTACTGCTGCCACTCACCAGGGTTAGAAACTATAGGTCAAAATATGAAATGAGGTGTATTATAGATTTCAGCTGTCAGGATGTCAAATGTTAAACCTGGCTAAAACCCATTAGTAGCATATGACCTGGTGCTCTTCTTTATTGATCACACAAACTTTATTCACATTCAATCTCTGAATACAATGAACCCGGTGAAGGGTATTTATCCTGACTCGCTTGACATGCAAACACTTACCAAACTCATCTATCACATAACTTCGACTTACTCAATGCTCACTTAACTAACTCTCTAACTCACTTAGAAAATTCATCTATCACAAAACTATATTTACTCAATGCTTACTGAATTGACTATCTAACTCTTCACGCGAGAGTAATAAGCTTACTTTAACATCACTGCGCCTAGAAGAAAAATGACCAAACCAATACCTAGAAAACAAATAAGTGAAATTGACAGTAAATACATGAACTCGAAGAGGATGTGGAACTTTTGCGGCCAAAGTTGGTTCCTCTACATCTACATGGTCTCGTAATTCATCCTTGTGTCTGCTAAGCTCGCGGGGGCTAGGGTTCTAGACTAGTTGCAGAATCCAACCACCATTATCATGATAAACAACCGAAAGTGATTCAGCCAAGAAGATAAGGTATGGCTGAACCAGTAAGGTACCCTACAAACCATTAACCAAGTTACCCACCAGCAGAGGTTCACCCAAAACAAAAGTGTGTCGGTTATCGAATTCCAAAATTGGAGCGAAAAAAATAACCCTTATTCCTTCGCGAAGGTTCGATAGCCCCGTATCTATATTAACTTCTTTGAGACATCTCATATGTTGCCAAAAGTGTGGGGATTGAATGCCCCATGGTTATCTATGCTTTCCTCGTTTATCTCCCTCATCAAGGATCTATTTTTCATATTAATTTTGTTCAAATTTTAATAAAATATTTAAGAAATATTAAATTTTAATTAATTAGTTTATAAAATTTAATTTTGATTATTTAATTTACAAAATATAAGTATTTTAATAATTTTATAGAGTTAAATTTATTTATATATTTAAAAAATACGTTTTAAACAATACAAATTTATAATATTATTAAATTATATTTTCAAATGCACATAAACATCTAATTATTTGGGTTAAATTTTGAATAGTGCATATGACATTGGAAAACTTAGTTGCATGATTGAAGACATATAATGAACAAACAAAATATGAGTAGGGTTATCAAAGAATATATTGTGCATCTTAAATTGTAACATAACATTTTAGGAAGTGAGCTAATAACAACATGTTTATAATAACGACATTCCTATAAGCCGAATTCAACCTTTAATTCAATAATGCACACCGAGGCTCTTCTTTAACATGTAAATTACAGTAGTTGTAGTGCAGATATAACCTTGAGTTGGCCCATCTTCCTAATATATTGGTTCGATGAAAATACATTTGCTATATTTGGTGGAAAGTTTAAATTAGAGTAAACTATAATATGATCTATCTTCTCACTTGATTGATGGATAATCTAGGACTAATAGTTGGAACATCAATGGAAGAATATTGAAAATCAATATTTTTCCACAATGCTTAGTGCTCATGCATGTAGGTTGTTTAGGGAAGATGATGTCATACTAGAGGGATGCCTTGATTTACAATAAAGTTCAATGGTTTTTTGGCTTGGACCAAAGTAGGGGAAATGTGACTCTATATTGCAAGGATAAACTTTAGATGAATATGGTAAATAGATCTCTTGTAAATGAGACTAGCCAGTGAGAGGATATCATGTCCATTGACACTCTACTAAAACCAAGCTCAAATTATCGAAGGTTTTCAAAGGTCAAGGACAAGAGATATATTTCTTTTTACAACTTTAGAGAGTAATCTAATGTTGTCAATATTTGTTTAGGCTCCAAACACTAGGTATGTAATTGCACCTAAAACCAACCAACCCTAATAACTTGAGTTTGATATTTTTCTAAGGTTTGTATTCTACTCTCCAAACCTCGATAATGCTCCTAGGGGTTGTCCTCTACTCTATGATAAAAAATTAATATAAATATCTCTATGGTATAACGTGATAAGGGTAAATGGAATTCTCATGGTATATAAGTATATTTTGAGGATTTCATAGCTTGAATTATGAGACAAGTGTAATATACCCTATAGAAACAAATATAAATGGAAATAACATCCAGATAAAGAGTATAAAGTAATAAAACTAATCAATGCAATTGTACTGGTAACCAAAATAATATACCTTGATTATTAGGAGCACAATGTTCACTTGCCTCTTCTAGTGGGGAACCTATAGTAGAGTAAAGCTTAGTTACAAGAGTTATCAAGGGCACCTTTTACCATGTTTTTACCTCTATATACACTAATTTCTAACTTTCTAGAATGTTCTAGAGGAGGAAAAACTTCTAGAAATTCCTCTCATAATAGTTGTAGTTAAACTACTGCCATCATTTTATAATAATGATGGTATTTCTTACATAGTTATATATTAATCTATTTTTTAAGGGTTAGGGAGGCTATAACCCTAACATGTCCTCCCCGTTAGAGAACAACCTTATCCTTGAGAGTTGGGATGTGGAACTAGGAAAAAAAAAAAAAATCTTTTAATTTTTTGTTCCTTATTCAATTGGACTTTTAATCGGTACTATGGAAAGTGGAATTCCAATATGCCAATATTATTTTAAAATTGTAGAACTTCAAAGCGCCAGTGAGTTTGAGGGTGCCTAATAACAGGAATTTATGTTTGAGCCCTCAACTCCGATGGCTCAAAATTAAAAATCTATCAAGCCATGTCATTGTAGGTTCAACCTGATAGGTAAAAGAGTAAGACACTAAGTTTAAATGCATGCCCCTATCTTATTCATTGGTCCATATTTGTGTAGGATCAGGAATACACATTCATTCTTCTCCGATAAAGCCACCCTAAAATTTCAATTTGATTTGCTCTAATAAATTTCATATATTATAATCAAAACAATGTGTATCATTAAGATATATTAAAACTCCATTTAGTCCAGCTCCTAATTAGCTAGATCTGAACTTCATGCAGAAGACTCTAGCTGATTGGCACGACACTGGTTATACAAAAAAGTGGAATTTAAATAAAGGAATACCACATTTATCCTAGGTCCCAAAATGCTTTGAATCCAGGCTTTTTGGAACTACGACATTCAACATTGAGATGAAACAAATACCACATCATTAAAATATCGAGTAATTGAAGAGAAAATACACAAAACCATGATAAATCCCTAAAAAGCACTTGGATAAAATTAAGGATAGCTAATCCTGACCTTTTTTTGAGCCAATTTCTGCAACTTGGCCAGTTAAAGCAATGGATAGGAAAGGAAAATTGGGAGAACTTGAAAAAAATTCCCAATAACCAATGTTATTGCGGAATGCCTTGCAATTAATGATGAATATTTTGTTGAAGAAATCGCTAATGCACTAGGAGCATTTATTGATGCAAATAAATTGTTAATGAGAAAACTCATTATTCAATTGAAGAGAGAAAAAGAATAAGTTTAAGAGTTATAAACTCAATTGAAAAATTAAGAGGTTATGTTATGTTAGAAATAACAACAACATAGGTTTATGGTCCCTGAAAAACACAATGCAAATGTGGTAACATTAAAATACCTTCATAAAAAGGAGTTATATTCTATTAAACAAGATCATTCGAAATAATTTTTCAGTCATTAAGAAAAACATAATTCACAATTGAATGAAATTTTCACTAAATATCAAAGTTTTATTAGTGTTTGAGAGTGAGGGGTAAAGGATTTTAGAAAAAAAGAAGGTAGTTCCAAATTCTTAAAAATTGAAGCCATCAAAATCATTTCTAGATTCTTTGGTTTACAAGAGAAATTTTATGACAAGCTAAAAGAGCTATAACAACAACTAGATAAGTTGCTTGAGTTTTCTAACATTATTCAATCTAAAATTAAAAATCAAAGGGAACTTCAAGTTTCTTTTAACAAGACGAATAATTGGGAAGCCAAGACTAACGATGGACTAGAGAACATTCCCGCAAGAGCATCATATGAAGATCAATTTATTTTTCAAGTATTCTTAGACACATGGTTCGATCATTGTAACTATGCACAAAAAATAGTTAAAGAAACAATGGGGAATTGTACGAAGTTATGGAATACAACTTCAAATATCATCGAGTAACATGACATGTCAAACATTTAGTTCTTGGGACAAACAATGCCATTAAAAACATGCTTAAAATATTTAAGAAACAAAAGGATACTAAAATGGAGAAGATCTCTTAGATTGATATATGAAATTGTGACTCATTTCTAAAACGTATTCTTAAAACATAAGGAATGCTAAAAAAAAAATAATAATTAAGTTTCTTATGCCAAAAGTTTAAAAAAGATAATAAATATATTGTTTCTGAACTCTACACATATGAACACATTAACATTATGGAAATTTCCAAATTTCCAGACATTTCTCAATTATTGAACATCATCTCTTTATGATAATCATTCCTCAAAGAATTGGAGAACAACTAATCCACTAAAAGCAAAAAAATTCTTATCCTTGATCATCATAAGAAAATTATCTTTCTACTTTTAAATCACAATGGATGAAAGACAAGACATAATAATAATAATTTTATAATTTTCAAATATAATTATTAAATATCAATTAAAAAATAAATATAAAAAAAAATCCTTTGATGCATCATAGATATTATACGGTAATATTTCTTCATAAGAAATACCTTTTCATAATATGACCAATTCTATTACCAGTTCATAAATTGCTTGAAAATAATATCTTATTGATTAAGAGTTTTGTGCTAATATTCTTTGATTATGTCTTTGTTTATAAGAAAACATAGCATCACGTATGACGAATTTCGATAAAGCCTTCCCATTACTTAATGATAAGTTTTTGTTCTTATTATTATTTTTAATCGGAAAGAGTATATATATATATATATATATCTATATATATATATATATATATATATATATATATATATAACTTAAAGCACATTCGATATATATATATATATATATATCTTAAAGTGCGTTCGCACGCGAACAAAAAGTGGGTTTTATACTACAAAAACAATGTTTTTTCTAGGCTGTGGGTAATACAATTGATCCAACTCTTATGCGAGTTTTTCATCCGCCATTCCATTCTCAAAATTTAGCCCTATTTTCCTGCTACTATAAACCTTACATAACTGAAATAGGAGATATATACAAGTATGATTAGAGATATAACAAAATTTGTTGGTGCCAAAGGGGTGTCTATTCCTCCATTGGAGTTGGGGAGTTGAGGTCCAACGGCTTTGGCACCTTCTCCTCTTTCTTGCAGTTGTGCGGCTAATTTTTGTTTTAGCTCGTCAATTTCTAGCATGACAACTTCCACTTGTCTTCTAGCCTGTGGATTTTCTCATTTTCTTCTAGTTGTCTTTCCTCAATCTTGATGGTATCCTTGTGGTGCTTGTGCACACACATTTGCAACACTACTATTCCATTTATAAATTCACCATGTTCCATGGTACATGTCTTACACTTCAATTTTATGTTTCCCATTCCACAAGCCCATTCGGCACTAACACTCCCATTCCTCGGCCCGTAGAGGCCCCAGGAGCCCAGGCCTATGCTTTCAGCAGAAAAACTAACAGTTCAACTCATATTGACAGGCATTGGGAGGCCTACCACCCCAGATACAGACATAAGAACACAATTGACTCCAAACTTCCTAAAAGACCCGAAACACCAAATTAGACTGAATAGACACATAAAAAAGTGCACACACTAGAAGGAAAAGGCCCTCTAGTGGATGTTTTTGAGGAACCCCTTATAAAAATACCACATACATTCGTTTCTAGCGGAGGTTACTAGAGGAGGCTAGTGGGCAGAGGGTTTTGCGGATGTTTTCCTCTCAGTGCGCTTATAATCCCAAATCGCACCGGTGCGCTCTACAAGAGAAAGTATTGGTGCGTACAAAACATTGGCACACCGGACACTGTGCGCTCCGTACACACCTGCCCGGTGCATCGTATTACTGTAGAGCACCGGTGCTTCACAACTCTTCTGCGCCGGTGCATCATAAAACACCGCACCAAAACAGAAACTGTCTGGTGCGTTCGTAAGAAACCATACCATTGTGCCTATAAACCCCGCGCATCGAAACAAGGTTAAATAAAAAAAAATTACGGCCAAAAAACCGCATTTTTCACTTTTCTCAGTGCTCCAGAGCTCTCAATCACTGATGCACTCTACAAGAGAAAGCACCAGTGTGCACAAAAAATTGGCACACCAGACACCATGTGCTCTGTACACACCTGTCCGGTGTGTCGTATTACTATAGAGCACTGGTGCTTCACAACTCTTCCGCGCCGGTGCATCATAAAACACTGTGCCAAAACAGAAACCGCTCGATGTGGTATTAAGAAACCACATCGGTACATCATAAAACACTGTGCCAAAAGCAGAAACCGACCGGTGCATTAGTAAGAAACAACACTGGTGCGCCTATAAACCCTGCACACCAAAACAGGGTTAAATAAAAAAAAATTACGACCAAAAAACCTCATTTTTCACTTTTCTTAGTGCTCCAGAGCTCTTAATCACCGGTGTGCTCTACAAGAGAAAGCACCAGTGCCCACAAAACATTGGCACACCGGACACCATGCGCTCCGTACACACCCGCTTGGTGCGTCGTATTACTGTAGAGCACCGGTGCTTCACAAATCTTCCGCGCTAGTGCATCATAAAACACCGCGCCAAAACAGAAACTGCCTGGTGTGGTGTTAAGAAACCACACCGGTGCATCATAAAACATCGCGCCAAAATAGAAACCGATCGGTACGTTTGTAAGAAACAACAGCGGCGTGCTTATAAAACCCCGCGCAACAGAACAAGGTTAAATAAAAAAAAATATGGCCAAAAAACCGCATTTTTAACTTTTCTCAGTTTTCCATAACTCTCAAGCACCGGTGCAATTTATTCTTGTCTGAGCCACCCTGACATCGGCGCTCCCATTGCACCCATTACACACATTTCTGCTGTGCATTGCCCACCAATCTCCAGCTTGCATTTTGCAATATGGTGGGAAAATTTTATTTTGCAAATTATACAGCCAATATGTCTCCTCGACGGCAAAATGTAGATATATTTTTCTTGTTTTTCCATAATTAAGATTTTTAGCGAATTATAATTTCAAATAACCTTAAAATTAACCATTTAATATATATATATATATATATATATATATATATATATATATATATATATATATATATATATATATATATATATATATATTTTTAGACGGAGTCAAATGCGCACAAATGATCGACTCTGCCGTGGCGGTGCTACCTGTAAAATTTACAGGCTGCATTGCAACTGGTGCTAACAGTATCCACACCATGTCTGGGGTAGTACTAAAAGGCACCCCGCGTTATTTTAAAATTAAAAAAAAAAAGTGCAGTGTGGTCATTTAGTCGGTCGCACTATTGACCATGGGAATAGAAACACGGTGTGTTGACGGAAATATCCGCCCTGGTGTCTGTTAGCACACCGCATTTGGCATTCTGACAGGGTCAACGGTGCAGCCTGGTAAAAAACCACACCGTTGACTATGTAATTTGTTAGGAAGTCAGTGCGCTGACACAAATATACGCGCTGGGGCATATATTTTAGTCAGCGCACCGCTCTTTTAACATCATACATAGTCACCGGTGCTTTCAAAATTTGCAGGTGCACCGCATATGGTGCGTTGTATGTCATCTGGGGCACCGCCCCCGGTGCGCAACAAACGAACATCGCACCGAAACCAGTGCATGATTGCTTTTGTAGCACCGACTGGTCTGTTTTTTTTTTTTTAAATTATATATGTATATTCCTAAAAACATGTATCATTTAATAAAAAAAAATTATTTAATATGTCAATAATGCAGAGAGAAAAGGGGGAACAACATCAACAACAGGTGGAGTAGTATGACATGGTTTGCCTGTGGGAGGCACGAGAGAGGGAGAGAGATGCATACCCTCACCCTATTACAACAGCTACCCAGGGGCTCCTAATGTAGGTAGGCGTCCTCAAGTTCTATGAGGAGGCTACTTCCCTAAAGGCCCATAGTGTGTTTTTGAGACATCTTATCCGCAGGTGGAATGCCCACCAATAGGCTTTCCAAGTTGGTCCTAACCAGTGGTACACACCCACTGAGGAGGATATATATTTCATTACAGGGCTATTGAGGAGAGGGGTGGATTTTCTCTTGTTCTCAGAGGTTCCAGCTGGTTGTGTAGAAGGGAGTCAGTTTGTTTACTCACAAAGATACATTGGAGAATCAATACTATCTCCTACAGATTTTCAGGTCGCTGGAGCTTAGTTACGTATTGGTGTATTTGGTAGTGAGGAGGTGCTATGCCTCTCACTTCTCATTTCGACCATTTCACACAACACTAGTGACGGGCAACGCATTATTTGCTCGCTTCTATATTACATTGATTCTTTAGTACAGGAGTTACGACTTGCCAGGTGGTTTTCCATTTTTTGTGGTAGTTCTGTACAACCTTAGATAGATGTCATGCTCATGCACAAGGGAGGGTCAAATTCCCTTTTGATTAAGAGATTTTTTGTTTATTTTTTGAGAGGTTTCCATAGATGAGGCCTACTTTTGTTCGGCAGCCTCTTAGGCTGATGTTGGAGGCACAGATACACATGTGGAGGAAGATGATGCCTAAGAGGGGAGAGACTATGTTTCCAGCTAGGATATCACATGATGCACTGGACTTACTAGCTAGTGTTGACGAGCTGCATCCCTTAATTATGGTCCCCTATGCTTGTGCTGGATTGGATTGGTGAGGGTGTACCAACATCCTCTTCACAGATGATGAGCTGCCAGATGATAGAGGTAATATTATTGTTTTATTTATATTTATTTTAACATGTTCTTTAACTTGTTTTTATTAAATTGTGTAATGAAATTGTCTAATTATTGTTGTGTACTTATATATATTTTGCAGAAATTGGCTCTTTTATGGTGAGGAGATGTTGACACCACCACATGATCTAGGTGTGGATCCTGATGAAAATCAAGGCATGCCTAATGACGATCAAGGCATGCTAGATGCCAAGGATCATCAGGAGGCTGGTGTAGAGAGACATGCTCCTATTGGTGCATCGATACTTCCTTTTGATAGGCGCCGTCGACTTGATACTAGATACAAGATGGAGTTGGGCGACCAACTAAGTGCATTGATTGTTGAGGTGGGCATCAGGCCCGCTCATTACAGAGACATACAAGCTGATGATAGGCTATTACAAATGTGGAGAGGCATGGCGCGTGACATGGATATCTTGATGTGGCATGTAGTAGGAGCTACAACAACTGTTACATGACTGAGGAGGATTGTTGCACGTTATAGGTGTGGTCAAGCCGCAGCACATGATGGACAGTTTGCGAGCAGTGACTCATCATCTCATGATTGTTCACCTCGTGTCGCGCCAGATGAGCATGAGGCTCCACTAGCATCTAGCAGTGATCCAGGTGGATATTGGTGGTCACCCACCTATTCCACTTGGGGCTCCACCATTGTCTCTTTCAGTTTTTCAGTTTCGGCACAATTTACTATTTTTAGCAGTTTTTCAGGTCCTGAACTTCCGGAGCCGTTTTGAGGCCCTAAACGACGTTTTTTGGGAAACGAGGTGTATCTGAGTTACGCCTGAAGTTGAAACACCAATTTACCCAAACGGGGCCCATAGTTTTGCTTCATCTCTGAGGTTAGGGTTTTGGTACCAGGATTTCCCATTGTTTCTAAATAATAAATAGGCCCTCGAGCCTCATTGTAACTCGATTTTGGAGGAGCTGTGCTCGCCACACAAGCTCTCGGGAGATAGCTACCAGCGCCCTAGCTAGTTTTATTTCCATTCTATCTGTAAGCAAATTTCAGTTCTTTGATATTAATGAAATGAAGTGTTATTTCCGCTGCATCTCTGTACTTATGGTTATATGTTTATTCTGTTGCGTTCCTGCATAAATCCGGATCAAGCAGTCATCATGGGATGAGGTTGGACCATCACCCACGTCCGGTTAGCAGCCTACAACATCCATCAGTACTAGTCATGATCATGAGCAGGCTGGACCATCGACCGTCGAGGCTGCACCATTGACTGAGTAGGCCTCCACTAGTATTGCTATTGATGTTGTACTACCACCAGCTGATCCATGACATTTATATTACAATTATATATTTTTAACATTATTCAGTTATATATATATATATATATATATATATATATATATATGGTCCATGTATTTTATGTTCATGTTGCAGGTTTACTTAATTTACATGTTGGTGATCATCATGATGTGTATATTGTTAGGTCATGTTAGATATGTTCATTTAATGTGCAACTTGCACATAGAGGTGTATGTGATAGCATGAGTTGTTTGACATGAGATGTATATTTGATGTTTGTGTTCTGATGATGTTAATATATAATGTTAATTTGATGTTTGAATGTGTTTTTTAGTCAAATATGATGTTTGTACGATGGTTATCATGATCGTGATGTTTATTAATTATTTTAATATTAAATGACCATGATATTTATTAAATATTATGTCATGATTGTAATTGAAATTGAAATTGAAATTGTATGTAAAATTATATTTGTATTCGTAATTGTAATTTTAACTGTAATTGTATGTAAAATTTTAATTGTAATTGTAATATTTAATTTATTGTGAAATGAGTTTAATTGTAATTGTATATATGACAAATTGTAAAATTGTAATTGTAATTCTAACTATACGTAAAATTCTAAAATTATAATTGTATTTGTAATTGTAATTGTATGTAAAATATTTGTAAAATTGTAATTGTAATTGTAAATGTATTCTAATTATAATTCTAATTGTATGTAAAATATTTGTAAAATTTTAATTGTATTACTGTGAAATGATTGTAATTGTAAAATTGTAATTATGAATGTAATTGTATGTAAAATTAAATTGTAATTGTAATTCTAATTGTAATTGTATGTGAAATTGTAAAATTGTAATTGTAATTGTAATTGTAATTATAATTCTACTTTTAATTGTTATTGTATGTAAAATATTTGTAAAATTTTAATTGTATTAATGTGAAATGATTTTATTAAAATATTTAAATTTGTAAATTTGTAAATAATTGTAAGATAATAAATTTAGAATAATATGATTTTTTGTAACACAATAAAATTTAGAAAATAATGCAAATAAATTCATGTACTTTAGAATTATCATTATTTTATTATGATCTTACATACCAAAAAAAAGAACTTTATACAGTCCGGTGCGCTTATTATCATAACACGCACCAGTGCGTCTTAGTACTCAGAGGCACCGATGCTTCACAACTCTTCCGCACCGGTGCGCCATAAAACACCGCGCCAAAAAAAAAAACCTCGATCTTACAAACCGCACCGGTGCGTCTATAAAACCCCACGCATCGGAACAGGGTTATTCTGTAAAGTGCAGTATTGGAGCAGCGGAGGGTTCGAATCGCGGGCAAGTATTTTTCTAAGAAGATGAGGGTTTGAAAAGACGAGAGTTCGAATTTCGGCTGAGAAGTTTATAGAAGAGAAAATGAGTGATTGAAATAGAAAGACGGAAAAATACACTTACAGGGATGCAAACGGCTACACAGCTCGACAGAGTACAAAGGAGAAAAGGAGTATAGGTTGAGACTAGTAGAGAGCATTCGGTTGAGGCTGGCGATAGGTTAAAGGTCTCATGATGGAGAAATGGAGAGCAACGTTGATGGCACAGAAAGATCAATCGAGGTAGTCAATAAAGCCAAGAGGCACCATGAAGGGAAGGATTCTCATTCCCTTGAGGAAAATAGAGAAAGATCAATTGACGTTGTTGATCGGGCTGGTAGGTCCCATGAAGGGAAAGATTCTCCAGAATGCATTTAAAAGCAGCTGGGAGTATTGTCCAAGCTTCGGTTGGCTTACATAAACTTTTACCAGCAAAGCTGATGTCACATAAAATCACAACTTCAGCTTTCAAATGAACCTAAATGGCATATCTAACTTGTTTGAGCTGTGGTCCTGTGGATGAAACCAGTAAAAAGTTTTCTTGTATTATAAATGGAAATTCAGTGACCATTGCTGTGGGAATAAAAACATAGATACCTGCAGCTACCATATTTCCACCTGCAAATGAGTTTCCCATTGGAAAATCTAATATAATAGCCCATTTTGCAATGTCTTTCCTCTGCTCAACCCTATACTCATTTTTTATGGGAAACCATTGCCTCCATATCGAAAATCGGTCTTCTTATACTAACAACTGCAGAATGAAGGATTCTTTGTCATTGCTCCCAAAACATTCAAAGTCAGTTTCTTGTAAAACAAAGATTGTATAAATTTTGTTAAGATCAAGATAGAAAGCACAAAGGAGAAAAGAGGAAATTGGATGCCAAGATGGAGGAGGAACTTACAAATGAGAAAGAAGATCATGGGTTAGCAAGTAGATCATGGGGCACCTTTTCTTGTTGCAGGTTATGGAAAGGTTCAAGTTTCTTTTTCTGAAAGAAGAAGAGGTGTAGTTTTGAAAATAAATGGCCCAAATATTTTCATAGCAAAATGTACATTTCCAACATGTCTAAAAACTAAAATATCTCCAACTTCAATAAACTGCTCAAAAACAAAAATTTCCCAACCATTTGTGAACACTGCCCACATCTTAGCATAGCACAGATTCACATGCCACAATTGCCCACTTGGGCCCTGTAGTATTGCATCTCCATACGCCCCACATTGCATTCTCTCCACATAATCAGTGGGGATCTCCTGCAATAAACAAAATGCATTGGAAGAATAGTTATTTCCATCAAGAATTTATCCAATTCCAATTCTCAATTCTAATTCTAATTCTAATTCTCAAGAATAAAACAAATTCTAATTCTCAATTTCTATGGTTGGAGTTCACTAAATTTTGGTGTACACACCTAAAAGTAATTTCGGTGCCTTAATCGCAAATCGGTGCTACTGTACATATAACTACACTAGTGCGTTTTAGTTACTGCACACTGGTGTCGGTGTTATAAATGGACGCACCAGTGCGGTGCTATTAAGTGACGCACTGGTGACGAATAAACACAAATAACAAAAGTGCAACTCTATTTTCTTTAAGTGAAAAAAGCGGCAAATTGAAAAATGGGCGGCATAATATTTTCGAAAATCTAATTTCATAAAATAATTCTTTAAATACTAAACACTTTTCATTATTTCACTATTTTTGCTAAAATTTTCATCCAGAGATTTGTAGGAGACATACCTGGAGCAAGAGAGCACGAGAGCATTGTGGAGCAGCGAAATATGTTCGAACAGAAGTATTTAGACAATCAAAAACCAAACCTCTGGTGATTTAAACCCTGTATCATAGAATTTCAAACATTCTCATGATAAATTTGATTATTTTTTTTACTTTTTCTACATTTTTATCCATTTTTACCCTAAACCCTTCATTTTTTTTTTTGCTTTGTTTCTGCCCTTTCTTCTCTCTGTTTCTGTGATTTCAGAATTAGGAATTTTCATTTTAGATCGACATCCAACCCACGAAATGACTTGCATAGTCCCAATCCATTCGGCCCTTGCGTGAATTTTTGGAAAAATAAGATTTTTTTTTTATCGGTGTGCCCTGCGTAACCTAGCGCACCAGTGTGCTGTATTATACAAGTACTGTGTAATAAAAAATTTGAAAACAATTTTTTTAAATCAATGCGCCATATCTAAAATAGGGCACCGGTGCTCTATGTTACGAGGATAGAACCACACGGTATATTACACTGTTTGTGTGGTGCGTTTATAATACCCCCACTCACCGTATGGTCTATTACACTGTTTGTGTGGTGCATTTCTAATACCCCCATGCATCGACATCGGTGCGTACAGCATGAAAGACGCACCGATTTCTTGAGATTTATTTTTTACCTGAAAAATTGACAATTTATTTATAAATATATTAATGAATAACATGGTACATGTTTCAAATTGATAAAGAAATCACTGACAAGAGATCAAGTAAAAAAAATACTGATAACACATCAAGAAAAGAATAAAAGGCAAGTTCTTTGTAAATTCTTTATAAAAAATATTATTTTTGAACTATATGTAAGTTTAACTAATATGTATTGTTTACTGTGTATCATGCAGAGCCACAAAATGACAAAGCTCGATAAGAGTATTTATGATCTAGGACTAGAAGAGTGTAAAAGCTTGATGGAAAAATTACAAAAGGATGAATCAGGTGAATGAAAAATCGATCCAATATGAGTTTCTTTTTTTAATTTTCATTAATAATATACTTAAAATTATTAGATAACATGTGTCAAATAGTCTATTAATTCACATCTGTTTAATGTTCTACAAGGACCAACAACTCAGAAAAGGAATGTTGTTCTAAGAAAAGAAAAAAAAAATAGAACATGCAAATGAAAATGAATTGCTCCTTAGCTCATCTAGAGTGGGGCTGGAGTTTAACAAAAGGGGAAATTTTTTTTACAAAAGTTTGAGGGATCTAGTGGAACGAATGTATAGACGTTTTTTCCACTCACAATACAAAAACCAATCCAATGATTCCAAGAACCAAATTTTATCTAAACTGTAGGAAGAGTTTCTAGAGAATTGGTCAATGAGACATGTCAGACTTTTAATAGCAAAAACATACAACAACAAAAAAGAAGGAATGAAAAAGTAATATCCCTTTAAATGTTTGTCGAGAATTATTTATAAATATCACTTTTGTTATATTTAATTTTCATATATCAATATTAAAATTAAATATTTTATTGTCCTGTTACATTTTCAGGAAGATTATGAAAATCTCGAAAGATGAACGAGCTGATATCAGAAATATGCTAGTAGGAATGTCCAAAATGGTGTACAAGGAGATGGTCAAAGAAATGGAAAAAATTGCATCGTAGGAGGAGTCATCTCAACAACAACGTGTTTCAAATATAATATGTAATCATTGAATTTTTCGATCATTAGGTACAATAAATAAACAATTTAGCATTAAATATTAATTTTCAAGATTTTTTTTGCAGAAAAGAAAAGAAAATAGAACCCATTCAACACATAAAACATGATGACAAGGAAGAAAATGGTTGATATCTAAGTTTGTGAGTAATTGTTACTTCCTTATAACAACTTAACTAGATTTCATTTTTGTATTTTTTAAGTTGTTTTACAAAATCATCATTGAATGTCTTCAAAAAGGTGCTAACATACAAAGAAGAACCATCAGACGAATTGATTGAAATTGGGTTAAATATGGGTTGTGAGTATATGTTGGCATATCAGAAATTAATTGTATGGAATTTGTAAGCATCTATCGATCTTGTTTTACTTAGCTCCGTCTATAATTAATAGAACAAAAAAATCTTTTATATTAAATATATGATTTGTTATGGGGTATAAAACTTGTAGGAAACAAAGTATGAAACTGTGCCAATAGATGAAATTTTGAAAGATGGCATGGTACATGGTTTTGAAAGAATGTGTGTAGTTTATGAGTCAATTGTTGCTATGGTACACCATTTTTCTTTTCGATTTACATTGATGTATATTGTTTAATATTGCAATTTTCATTATTCTCACCAATGTATATACACTCATTTTAGTTTATTTTTATGTTTGTAGATGGAAGGTGAAGAAGAAGAAAACAATCAACTCCGTGAACAAAAAATTCTTGAAAATAACCCAAGTCATGGAAGTAGCTCTAGCAGTGACAACAGTTCAAGTGAAGTGTTGTTTAATCTTTAACATTAGTCATTGGTTTATTAAAATGTTGACAAGTCATGCATTGAGACATTATATCGAAGGGTGACATACTTCAAAGGTTGGTCGAAATGAAGCAATGTAACGAAAGTCACGTGCATAAAAGCCAAGGGTGGAGTATAAAGCGAAAAGGCTAACGGAAACGTAAAAGTGCAAAGAAGCGGTACGAAGAGCGCAAAATGAAAACATTGAAAGAATTACCACCGCGTGACCCTGTACACAAGGGAATTTCTGAGGGGGTCGAGCAGCGAGGAAGGGAAGAGGCCCATACCCCCGCGGAATTGTGATAGCGTGGCGTGGTGGGGACCCAAGGTTAGAAAGAGGTAGCAGGAGCGTGTCGTATGATAGGGTGACGTGGCGGAACGAAAGGTGGACCCCTTACAGTTGGTAGGTTATGTATTTAATCTGCATTGGGGATAATATGTTTCAGGAGCTACACAGCGCATGTGGCCAAAGAGGTAAGGTAAGTCCTAGATGAGCTAGTATTGAGACCCGTACCGCGGTGTTCACCTATCCCCAAATAACACCCAATCCCTACACGCCACGTGCCCCATTGTCAGTGTCCTTATGACACTTTCCCTACCTATTTCACTTCTACCCCTTCCTGCCTCAGAATTACCAGTCTTCACAGCAGTTTCCCGTCATTTTCTGCGGTAAAAGTCTCAGGCCTTCCGGTCACGGTATATACCAAGCGGGAACAAGTACTGGGTCTACCCAATCATCACCAGACTACCCTCTACGTCGCTTTCCCAAGAAAATATACCTCTTGTGTAGGTACTCTGTCCCTTTCAATTCCCTTTGTTTTCCCTTCGTTTTTCTTTTTGTTTTCGTATGTCAATCATGGGAAGGGGCACACCTAAGAAGAACGAACCAGAGACTCCCCAGGTCCGGGAAACCAGAAACCCTCCCGGTTTCGAACCTTTCATCGACAAGCAAGCTGGAGTCTGCGACCACCAGTACCCATTCCCCATTAGTAGTATAAGGCCTGAGCTTTTTTCGCGTCATGTTCATAATAGGGATCAATACCGGGTGGTTGTTTCAGGCTTTTACCATCAGATTACCCCCCCAGTCTTCCCGGTGGTCGAATTCATCTACTGGCTCAGAGACGCCTACGATGAAGACCGAGGTAATTTTACCTCCGCCCAAGGAAACCAGATTTTCTCCCTTTCGCCCGACATCATCAAGCAAGCCCTCTGTTTTCCCACCAGCGCCACCTACATTGCTTTTAACGACGAAGCCCTAACTTCCCAGTTTACCAAATCACCATGGGAGCATCAAAAAAGCTTCATTACTTCTATTTCCAGCAACCAGGCTACTACCCTTCCCAGAACAGAACTTTTCCCATTAAACCTGTTCAAGGAGGAGGTACAACCCATCCTCGCGCTCATTGCGGGTCTTTTAGGTGTAGGCGGGTTGATGGAAACCTCCAAAGTATGTGTTTTATTTCTATGGTTAATGTCTCAAAAGGGGGTTGCTCTAGATATCTCGGGTTACTTATCTGCCAGCATCCACACCCAGTTCCAAGAACTTCCCAAAACCAGTCATTTTCGTTTCTGTTCTTTAGTGTTCTATCTTTCCTTGTATCAGCATGCTGATAGTTTCGAGCGTTTGGGCTTGGATAGGGTATATGAGGTCAATTCTCAGCCCCGACCCGTTTTTGACTGGAACTCTGCAGTGCACCAACTGCCAAAAGGGGTGGGTTACTCTAGTTTCCTGAACGATTTCATGTCCATCGCTTACACCATCATTCATGGCTCGCCCTCCCTTAGGGTTTTTCCTGAAATGAAGAACTGGCTGCAAGATGGTAAAATCCAGAGCACCGGGGACTGGTATCTCTCTGATAATTATACGGAAATTCAGGTCTCTGGAGCCAAGGTCGCCCCTTACCTGCTGCCGTTGTTTCCCGCTCGGCGAGTTTACGCTCTGGAGTATATTCGGCAAACCCTCAAAGCCGACCAGCTCCACTTTGTCCCCGCTAAGAAAGGTTACATTCTGAGGCTTCCTACCCAAATCAGCCCGTTCGTTGTGAATTCAAGACTCACCCTTCCCATTGTCGAAAAGATGTTGCAGGGTATGGACCTAAGACAGGGGAAGACTTGGGCTTATGATTCCTGGGAGATTATTTCAAACAGGAGAAAGAGAAATCGGTCCGCACCTTATGTACATGAACCAAGATCGTTCATGGAGTGGAAGGCTAACATGGAAATTTGGCCTTTGGTTTCGCAGATGGAGATAGATTCATCTACCACAGGAGAAGAGGAAGGCATCAACAAAGACCAAGAAGAGGAGGTCGGTCCTTCAGGAACAGGTTCTCCCTCTCGTAAAAAACAAAAAACAGTCTCAAGTGAAGCCGAAACTATAGGAGAGGAACAACTGCTTGAGCCGTTCATTCCATATGCGCCACTTGACAGTAGCAAGGCCGGGATCAAAGTGTTGAGAGACAACACCACCTCTTCCGACTTCACTGAGGTTTCACAGGCCATGGGAGATCATAAATCACCTGTGGCCGCCGAAAGGGTCAAGAAAAACAGTATAATTAGAGAGAAATATAAAACTGAGCTGGAAGGGTATGTAGAAAAGTATCACACCAGGATCTCCGCCACCATGAATGTGGATACCGAGCATCTGGTACTGTCTATGGCCGAAGCCATTTTGGACCCTGACACAGGCACCACTAGCTACCGGGTGCTCCAACACGCAATTGATATGTCTAAGGTGCCAGCCACTGACATGTGTAACCTATTCCAGGTTGGAGCTGATATGCTAAAAGATGAGGTAATGCGAGCTACTATCGCACTAAGGAAAGTTGAGAAAAAGCATGATCAGATGAGGACCACCCTGAAGAACAAGCAGGCAAGCGCCCGTACCCAGGAAAATCGAATACGTAGTCTCGAGGATCAAATCAAAGGGAAGGACACTGGGGAAACAAACCCACAGGCCTTTTTAATAGATCAATTGTGGAAGGAGGACAACTCACTGAAAGGCAAAGCCCACATGCCAGCTTCCCAACATGCACAGACAGCCGAGTTGGCACAAGTCAAGAAAGAGAAAAGGGAGTTGGCCGGCACTTTGTCACAGGTAAGAGAAGATAAGGAGAGTAGGAACAATCACTACTCTTCAGAGTAGGTTGGCAGAGCTACAGAGCACTTGGGACACGCACAGCTGTGTGCCAGCTACTACGCCACCTGAGACGAGCTCTCTTTCAGAAAAGCTGGACGCAACAAAAGCTGCAAATGACGTGCTAGAGAAATAGGCAATCACCACAAAGCATAAAATCACCGATTTAGAAGGTTTGGCGGCTGAGAATGGAAAGAGGATAGAAACACTACAAAAAGAGATTGAGCAGGAGAAGAAGACAAACACTGACCAGTAGAAAACAATCGCTGAACTCAAAAATCGCGTGAAGGGAAATATCACTCTTAGGGAAGCGAGGAGTATAATCTGGTCAGACATAATCTCAGCAGTGACAGGACAATGGGCTTTCTTGAAAATTATAGGGGAAAATAAAGCTGCTATTCTTTATCTCAACAGGAAATTCCAAGAGGCAGATCTCAATGTGTCCGGCATAACTCCGCACGCTAAAAGCTATATTTCTTTCTTGCAGGGCTTAGAATCAGATGAAGTGGAAAAACACGGCATACTGAGTCGGTTCATGGAGGCCTTCGAATGTCAGAAAATCATCGACAAAGAGGCAGCCCGAGATGCAGCTTTGAAAGCCTTGCAACAGGTGATATCGAACGTGGACCGATTCGATGCAGTGTGGAATGAGATTACAGCAGCTAGACTCCCATCTTGCTGGGACCCAACCACGCCATCCGTCCTACAACCGTTGACTGAATATAAGACACGTTTGCAGGAAGAAAAGGACCGGGTAGACGTCCTGTCAGATAAGATTGCTCGGTTAAAGTGCGAAAACATTGTTTCATCCCTCAGCCAGGAATTTCTCCTCCTACATTTGATCAGGCACAAGCTTCCTACAAAGGCGGGTTTCAACGCCCTCACACAAGCCTATGTCAAAGTGGAGGGGTTCGCTGCGATGCCAGAACCTTCAGCCGACTGCCAACAGAGATGCACACAGTTTGTGAACTAGATTGCCAGCTCATCAGCGAACGCTCCACCTCCAGCATCAGCCACTGCTTCAACTCTTACACACTTATGAAACCTTGTCAACTTATGATTCGGCCTCAACGGCCTATTTAATTTTTACTGAATTAGTTTCTTTTAAGTTTTGAGTGGGTTGTTTACTCCACTCCAGCATTTTACTTTTCATCAGACTATTGTTTATTTTTCTGTTTTTGAAAATGGCCAAGTGCCTGACTATCGATGATGAGAGACCTTATTCCTCATCATGAATTTTGTTTTTTTGAGAACGACCTTTAACAAATTTTGGTTATGTGAAGAAGATATTTTTCCAAAAAATATCTTCTCGCTGAGATAGGAAGAAGTCTATATAAGTAAGATCCAATAAGGAAAAAGGGTTCCAGATTTCCTGAAGAAACTTGCTGTGTAAGAATATTTTGTATGCTTATGGCTGAATTATAAATGCAAATGCATAGATCCCATAGGGTCTCAGCGAAGAGAAGTTCTATTTTACGTGAGGATTCCGGTCTAGATGTTGTATGGTCTGTGACTCTTTCTTTGTAGTATTGTTTCATTGTCCATTTCACTGTCTCCATGTTCTTTATATCATGTTTTGGAATGCGAGTGACTCGCCAGTTCTGATATGAATTTATCTTTATGTGATACTTATATGAGGCTGGCCTAGCTGCTTTAAATATGGCTCATACATGATATGATGTTTCGTTTTACAGTCCATTCAGATTTCCTCTGTATTGAATATCGTGGAATCTTATTCATTCAGAACTGATTGGTATATTTATTCATGGTTCTTGGCTTCCTTTTATAAGAAAATATGTTTTAGAATACCTTTCCGTTGGTAATTAGTGCACCTCTCTTACCTTATGCACCTGTAAACTCCTTGATTTAGCAATTTCCATATTTCCACTTGCTACTTATTTGTTGGAAAGCGGCCTCTGTGACGAAAGGCTGTTTTCCTGATTTCTTACAGTGCATACAATAGCAAAGCTCAATTCTACTCTTGCTTCCATGTTTTCTGTTGCTAATACGGCATTGTCGGGTCCCATCAAATCTTGTAACTCGCCAGAATTGATGATATGGTAAAGAGCCCTGAGCTGAATAATGGTCTTAGGATATACCTTCCACTCTTTACTAGCTAAGATGTCCTAGGCACTGGTCTCTGAGAATTCGAGGCTGTCTCTAGGAACTACAAAATCTTTTTGGCGCCGTTTCCAGGGACCGAAGTTGATGAAAGATAGAAATCCCTGGGCCTCGACAAAACCCCATTTCACTCTTCAGTTAGGTGAGCATGGAGAGTTGAGAGTTGTACATCCCTCGCCTTGGTGACTCCACATTCATTTCCCCTGCTAAACCTCTTTGCAGTCCTGGCTCCTCGGAAGCCACACCTTAGGTCAGATAATTCTCAGCCAAAGACACCCTCTGTGTCTGACCCCGAAAGAATTTTACATAGAAGAAGCTGGAGAGGGAGACCATTTGTTCATACAGAGATTCCACCACTCTCTTTGGAAGACCTTCCTTCTTCCTCTTCTCAGGTTGCCCGGTGGCAAGATTCTAACTCCGTTCTGGGTGAAATCGGTTATTACTCAGACTATCTACCCGCGGGAAATGTCCGAGTCAAGGACGAGGCTGAGTCAGTAGATACAACCCGTTACACATTTCATCCTACTCCAGAGGTCGAGGAAGTTAAAGAAGTCACGGAATTATCTGCTGTTATCACTCCACCCTCGTCTCCATCGTCCCAAGCTGCTGTTCATTATATTCCTATCATCATTCACACCACACTTCCACCTAACCCTCCACTTTCTCACCAAGCTCTCTTGTTATCTCCTCCTCCAATGGCGAATGTCCCTGGCTTCCTGCAAAATAGATACGCTCCTCTAGAGTTATCTGCAGTATTAAATGACATGCCACAAGACTATTTAAAGATTCTGCCTAGATTCAGTGGTGAGAATGAGATTGAAGCCCAGAAACATATCGAAGTCTTTTTTTCTTTTGCAGAGAATTTTAATGTGGAACATCTGGACGTAGTCCTAAGGCTTTTTGTGCAATCTTTAGATGGGGAAGCTAGGAAGTGGTTCAAGACACTTGGAGCTTGTTCTATAAACACATGGGAGGGAATGGAGGATACCTTTATCAAAAAATGGGTAGAAAAGAAATATCATGGTAATATTATTACTGAATTCAACACTCTGAAAAAGAAACATAATGAAGGAGTGTCAGAGTTTATTAGAAGATTTAACAAATTGTACCTGAGTCTCCCTGCCGACATGAAGCCCCACCAGACCGCTGCCAAGGTCGTTTTTGTGGTAGCGTTTGATTCTGAATTCGGTTTCTCCTTGAGAGAAAGGAAGCCAGCCACTCTGGACGATGCACAGACCGACACATTGGAAATAGAAGCAAATTTTGCCTCTACTGGAAAATCCAAAGGGAAACATGAACAGGATGTTAGAAGAAGGGGAAAAGAGGAAGTATCCACCTCAAGCGAAGACAGAGACTCGGCTAATGACAAGATCGAAGAAATGAATAAGATGATAAAGAATCTCTCAAGTAAGCTGATCAAGCTTGAGATGGAGGCCAATAATTCACCCCCAAAGAATTTCCAAAATGCTCCAAACAGAGGATTCAATCCTCAATTCAGAAAACCACCCTTGCAGATACTGCAGAGGGGACAGAAGGAGCAGCAAGATCAGGTACCACATCCTCTATATCTGGAGGGGCAAATAGAGGGTTCCACTGAAGGCCCTGCCTACGAACAGGAGGAGGCATGCCTTGTTTTCTCAAACGGTAATGACATAGAATGTCTTGTACATGGAAGTGACGAAGACGAAGTACAAGCTCACTCAGAGGTGAAGGCCAATGAAGATACTGAAGAGCCCGAGATTGATGACTACTGCAAGCAGTTCGTTGATTTCATGCAAGCTCAGTGCAATAGAAGATATGACCTTAGGTTCTCCAGAAAGAGAACTCGCACTCAAGATCAAGAGGAGGACACACCTCAAGAAGAGGAACCTGCACAGAAAGAGGTCACTCCTCAAAAACCCCCAGAAAAAGGTAAGAGGCCTCTTAACCAACCTCTACAATCTGATACTCTAATGCCTTCATCTTCGCAAGTAACTGCGCCTCCTATAGTCGAGCCCATCGCAAAATAAGTTAAGCCTCCCCTCCAAAGCAAAGATTCAAAAGAAAAATAAGTGTCAATAGACAAGTCTTCATCTGTCTTTAGTTTACAAAAAGAACTTGAAAAAGTGAAAATCCTAGTTCCCTTGACTGAGCTATTGAAACAGCCAGCATATCAGTCCCAAGTCACATCCTTCATGCTTCCTCTAGAAGTAACACACATTCCAGATAGTCTCAACTTGCAAGAAGAAAGGCCTATGGTTGTTTTTGGCCCGCATGTAGAGGAATTGGATGCCTCCACTCCACCTTTTTATGTGTCTTTAGTAATACATGACCTGCTCCTGCATAACTGCATGTTAGATTCAGGAGCCTCTCATAATATTTTACCCCTTTCAGTCATGGAGAAACTAGACCTACAGATCACCTATCCTTAAAAAGACCTTTACTCATTTGACTCCAAAAGAGTTAAGTGCCTGGGTATGATAAAAGACTTGGTGGTTAACCTAGCCCAGATCTCAGCAAAAAGTGTAGTGTTAGATATAGTGGTGGCTAACATCCCAGCCCACTTCAGCATGTTACTATCAAGATCTTGGGGAACCAAAATTGAGGGGTCGATTAAGCTGGATCTGACCTATGCCACTATCCATGTATTTGGCGGCCAAGAGAAGAGGTTGTACAGAGAGACTAGATTTGTTAAGACAGTCACTAAAGTGGACGATTCAGTGAATTCTCCGGTTTATAGCAGGGAGGGGGATTTCTCATGCTTAATGCTTGAGGAAGATCAAGATTATGCAAGTGAACCGTATTTTTACCAGATCAAGATAGAACAGTTCAAAGAAAGTCCTCAGTCAGAAATTTGGACTCTTCACTTCGATGGAGCCAACTCTAGAGAAGGGAATGGAGCTGGGGTGTTATTGATTTCGCCGGCAGGGGGGTGGGTACCTCTATCGTTCAAACTGGAGTATGAAGCCACGAACAACGTGGCTGAATATGAAGCACTCTTACTTGGGTTGCAGACAGCCAGGAGCATGAACATACAAAGTCTAAAGGTTCTAGGAGATTCAGAACTAGTGGTCAGGCAGGTGAAGAATCAGTGTCAAGCTAAGCATCCTAGGCTGAGAGCCTATAGGAATGAAGTCTGGGATCTGGTGGAGAATTTTTTCTTAGCATTTAATATCCAGTACATGCCTCAGGAGCAAAACAGGATGGAAGATTCTCTAGCAGTGGCTGCTAGTACTTTTCGGCCACCTCAGAACCCTCTATTGAGATATGAGATTGAGGTGCATTATAGGCCATCAATCCCAAACAACATCAAGCACTGGCAGGTATTCGAAGAATAGAATGAGCAAGCGGGAATTTCTTGGAAACCGGTTGGGGAGTTCCTCCGACATGGAGATTGACACGTGTGAAGAAGAGGATTGTGAAGAAACATCAAGAAACAAATGGGAAGAAAGGGTAGCAGGTCACGAGTTTCTACAGTTGAAAGGGAATGTTATTCCCCGAGGGCTAGTGCCTTTGGAAAGGCTATTCAAAAAAAATGATGTTCCATTTCAGCCAAACAAAGTTGTAGAATAAAGTCAGGTTGAGGACCTGAATCTGGGCACTGAAGCTGACCCTCAAATCGTGAAGCTGTCTAAGGAGGTCCCGGGAGAATATAAACAGCTGTATCATAATTTATTTCAGTCCTATAAGGATGTGTTTTCCTGGTCATATCAAGACCTAAAAACCTTCGATGTCAGCGTTATGCAGCATAAGATTCCACTGAAGGGAGATGCAAAGCCACATAAGCAAAAGCTTAGACAGATAAACCCACTATTGCTACCTTCCATTGAGAAAGAAATTAAGAAACTACTGAAGGATAAAATCATTGTACCATTGAGGTACTCTGAGTGGGTAGCTAATCTAGTCCCTGTGTGGAAGAAGAATGGAGAAATAAGACTATGTGTTGATTTAAGAAACTTGAACAGGGCTTCATTGAAAGATAACTACCCACTGCCCAAGATGGATCACATATTGCAGAAAGTGGTAGGCGCTGCCCGGATGTCGATGATGGATGGATTCTCTGGGTATAATCAAGTAGCTGTGTTGCCAGAAGATCAAAAGAAGACGGCCTTCACCACCCCATGGGGAACATTTATGTACGCCAGAATGCCTTTTGGGTTGATTAACGCAGGGGCCAATTTCCAGAGGGCCATGGATATTTCTTTTATTGGGGAACAAGACCAGTTCATGGTGGTATATCTGGACGATATTACATTGTTTTCAAAGGATGATCCAGAGCACATAGAACACCTGCGCAGAACCTTTGAGAAGTGTAGAAGGTATGGCCTCTCCCTTAACCCACAGAAGTCTTTGTTTGCACTAGAAGAGGGTAAGCTCCTGGGACACATTGTCACTAATGATGGAGTAAAGATAGATCCCAAAAGAGTGGAAGTCATAAATAATATTTCCCTGCCCAGAAACAAGAAGGAAGTTCAGGTGTTCCTAGGGCGTATAAAATTCCTGAGGAGATTCATCCCTAACTACGCTGAGATAGTTAGGCACATAACTGATATGTTGAAAAAGGATAATGAAGTGAAATGCTCACCAGAGTCAAGGGGAGCTTTTGCCAAAATTAAAAATGCATTTATTGAAGCTCCTGTGTTAGCCGGCCCAAATTATGCCAAACCATTTATGGTTTTCTCCTTTGCGTCCCCCCACACAGTAGCTGGAGTTTTGTTGTAGAAAAATGAAGAAGGGTATGAACAGCCTATTGCCTTTTTCAGTCAGGTGCTTCGGGTTGCTGAACTGAAATATAACATATTGGAGAAGAAAGCGTATGCTTTGGTGAAATCCCTCAAAGCTTTTCGAATGTATGTTTTGCAGTCCCACATCACTGCATTCGTCCCTACAACAACAGTTAAAGACATTCTTATCCAGGGGGATAGTGAAGGAAAAAGAGGAAAGTGGATAGCGAAAATACAGGAATACGAGTTAGATATTCGTCCTACCAAATTAATCAAGGGGCAAGGTTTAGCCAAGATCCTGTCTGAATCAAATTGTCAGGCCTTGGGTATCAACTTGTCTACAACAGCAAACGAAGATACTGGAGTAGGGGAGGAAGCATAGAGAATAGAAGTAGCCTCTCCGAGTCGGTTCATGGAGGCCTTTGAATGTCAGAAAATCATCGACAAAGAGGCAGCCCGAGATGCAGCTTTGAAAGCCTTGCAACAGGTGATATCGAACGTGGACCAATTCGATGCAGTGTGGAACGAGATTACAGCAGCTGGACTCCCATCTTGCTGGGAGCCAACCACGCTGTCTGTCCTACAACCGTTGACTGAATATAAGACACGTCTGCAGGAAGAAAAGGACCGGGTAGATGTCCTATCAGATAAGATTGCTTGGTTAAAGGGCGAAAACATTGTTTCATCCCTCAGCCAGGAATTTCTCCTCCTACATTTGATTAGGCACAAGCTGCCTACAAAGGCGGGTTTCAACGCCCTCACACAAGCCTATGTCAAAGTGGAGGGGTTCGCCGCGATGCCAGAACCTTCAGCCGACTGCCAACAGAGATGCACACAGTTTGTGAACCAGATTGCCAGCTCATCAGCGAACGCTCCACATCCAGCATCAACCACTGCTTCAACTCTTCCACACCTATGAAACCTTGTCAACTTATGATTCGGCCTCAACGGCCTATTTACTTTTTACTGAATTAGTTTCTTTTAAGTTTCGAGTGGGTTGTTTACTCCACTCCAGCATTTTACTTTTCATCAGACTATTGTTTATTTTTCTGTTTTTGAAAATGGCCAAGTGCCTGACTATCCATGATGAGAGGCCTTATTACTCATCATGAATTTTTTTGTTTTGAGAACGACCTTTAACAAATTTTGGTTATGCGAAGAAGATATTTTTCCAAAAAATATCTTCTCGCTGAGATAGGAAAAAGTCTATATAAGTAAGATCCAATGAGGAAAAAGGGTTCCAGATTTCCTGAAGAAACTTGCCGTGTAAGAATATTTTGTATGCTTGAGGTTGAATTATAAATGCAAATGCATAGAGCCCATAGGGTCTCAGCGAAGAGAAGTTCTATTTTACGTGAGGATTCCGGTCTGGATGTTGTATGGTCTGTGACTCTTTCTTTGTAGTATTGTTTCATTGTTCATTTCACTGTCTCCATGTTCTTTATATCATGTTTTGGAATGCGAGTGACTCGCCAGTTCTGATATGAATTTATATTTATGTGATACTTATATGAGGCTGGCCTAGCTGCTTTAAATATGGCTCATACATGATATGATGTTTCGTTTTACAGTCCATTCAGATTTCCTCTGTATTGAATATCGTGGAATCTTATTCATTCAGAACTGATTGGTATATATGGATTCTTAGTTCTTAAGTCCATACTATAGCAAAATATGTTTTCCGAATACATTTCCATTGGTAGTTAGTGCACCTCTCTTACCTTATGCACCGCAAACTCCTTGGTTTAACAATTTCCATATAACCTTTGGAAACTGGCCCTCCTTAATGAAAGTTGTTTCTAAGCTGTCTGATGCATCTGTGTAAGTAATTCTACTCTTGCCTCTGCATGTTTCTACATGTTGCTAATCTGAAAGCTGTCTGGTCCCATCAAATCTTGTAACTCATCAGAAAAGTTGATATGGTAAAGAGCCCTGAGCTGAATAATGGTCTTAGGATATACCTTCCACTCTTTACTAGCTAAGATGTCCTAGGCACTGGTCTCTCACAATTCGAGGCTGTCTCTAGGAACTACAACATATTTTTGGCGCCGTTGCCGGGGACCGAAGTTGATGAAAGATAGAAATCCCTGGGCCTCGACAAAACCGCATTTCACTCTTCATTTAGGTGAGCATGGAGAGTTGAGATTTGTACATCCCTCACCTTGGCGACTCCACATTCATTTCCCCTGCTAAACCTCTTTGCAGTCCTGGCTCCTCGGAAGCCACACCTTAGGTCAGATACTTCTCAGCCAAAGACACCCTCTGTGTCTGACCCCGAAAGAATTTTACATAGAAGAAGCTGGAGAGGGAGACCATTTGTTCATACAGAGATTCCACCACTCTCTTTGGAAGACCTTCCTTCTTCCTCTTCTCAGGTTGCCCGGTGGCAAGATTCTAACTCCGTTCTGGGTGAAACCGATTATTACTCAGACTATCTACCCACGGGAAATGTCTGAGTCAAGGACGAGGCTGAGTCAGTAGATACAACCTGTTACACATTTCATCCTACTCCAGAGGTCGAGGAAGTTAAAGAAGTCACGAAAGTATCTGCTATTATCACTCCACCCTCGTCTCCATCGTCCCAAGCTGCTGTTCATTATATTCCTATCATCATTCACACCACACTTCCACCTAACCCTCCACTTGCTCACAAAGCTCTCTTGTTACCTCCTCCTCCAATGGCGAATGTCCCTGGCTTCCTACAAAACAGATACGCTCCTCTGGAGCTACCTGCAGTATTAAATGACATGCCACAAGACTATTTAAAGATTCTGCCTAGATTCAGTGGTGAGAATGAGATTGAAGCCCAGAAACATATCGAAGTCTTTTTCTCTTTTGTAGAGAATTTTAATGTGGAACATCTGGACGTAGTCCTAAGGCTTTTTGTGCAATATTTAGATGGGGAAGCTAGGAAGTGGTTCAAGACACTTGGAGCTCGTTCTATAAACACATGGGAGGGAATGGAGGATACCTTTATCAAAAAATGTCGAGAAAAGAAAGATCATGGTAATATTCTTACTGAATTCAACACTCTGAAAAAGAAACATAATGAAGGAGTGTCAGAGTTTATTAGAAGATTTAAAAAATTGTACTTGAGTCTCCCCGCCGACATGAAGCCCCACCAGATTGCCGCCAAGGTCGTTTTTGTGGCAGCGTTTGATTTCGAATTCGTTTTCTCCTTGAGAGAAAGGAAGCCAGCCACTCTGGACGATGCACATACCGACACATTGGAAATAGAAGCAAATTTTTCCTCTACTGGAAAATCCAAAGGGAAACATGAATAGGATGTTAGAAGAAGGGGAAAAGAGGAAGTATCCACCTAAAGCCAAGATAGAGACTCGGCTAATGACAAGATCGAAGAAATGAATAAGATGATCAAGAATATCTCAAGTAAGTTGATCAAGCTTGAGATGGAGGCCAAGAATTCACCCCCAAAGAATTTCCAAAATGATCCAAACAGAGGATTCAATCCTCAATTCAGAAAACCACCCTTGCAGATACTCCAGAGGGGACAGAAGGAGCAGCAAGATCAGGTATCACATCCTCTATATCTGGAGGGGCAAATATAGGGTTCCACTGAAGGCCCTGCCTATGAACAGGAGGAGGCATGCCTTGTTTTCTCAAACGGTAATGACATAGAATGTCCGGTACATGGAAGTGACGAAGAGGAAGTACAAGATCACTCAGAGGGGAAGGCCAATGAAGATACTGAAGAGCCTGATATTGATGACTACTGCAAGCAGTTCGTTGATTTCATTCAAGCTCAGTGCAATAGAAGATATGACCTCAGGTTCTCCAGAAAGAGAACTCGCACTCAAGATCAAGAGGAGGACACACCTCAAGAAGAGGCACCTGCACAGAAGGAGGTCACTCCTCAAAAACCCCCAGAAAAAGGTAAGAGGCCTCTTAACCAACCTCTGCAATCTGATACTCTAATGCCTTCATCTTCGCAAGTAACTGCGCCTCCTATAGTCGAGCCCATCGCAAAAGAAGTTAAGCCTGCCCTCCAAAGCAAAGATTCAGAAGAAAAATAAGTGTCAATAGATAAGTCTTCATCTGTCTTGAGTTTACAAAAAGAACTTGAAAAAGTGAAAATCCTAGTTCCCTTGACTGAGCTATTGAAACAACCAGCATATCAGTCCCAAGTCACATCCTTCATGCTTCCTCCAGAAGTAACATGCATTTCAGATAGTCTCAACTTGCAAGAAGAAATGCCTATGGCTGTTTTTGGCCCGCATGTAGAGGAATTGGATGCCGCCACTCCACCTTTTTATGTGTCTTTAGTAATACATGACCTGCTCCTGCATAACTGCATGTTAGATTCAGGAGCCTCTCATAATATTTTACCCCTTTCAGTCATGGAGCAACTAGGCCTACAGATCACCTATCCTTACAAAGACCTTTACCCATTTGACTCCAAAAGAGTTAAGTGCCTGGGTATGATAAAAGACTTGGTGGTTAACCTAGCCCAGATCTCAGCAAAAAGTGTAGTGATGGATATAGTGGTGGCTAACATCCCAGCCCGCTTCGGCATGTTACTATCAAGATCTTGGGGAACCAAAATTGGGGGATCGTTTAAGCTGGATCTGACCTATGCCACTATCCTTGTATTTGGTAGCCAAGAGAGGAGGCTATACAGAGAGACTAGATTTGTTAAGACAGTCACTAAAGTGGACGATTCAGTGAATTCTCCGGTTTATAGCAGGGAGGGGGATTTCTCATGCTTAATTCTTGAGGAAGATCAAGAGTACGCAAGTGAACCGTATTTTTACCAGATCAAGATAGAACAGTTCAAAGAAAGTCCTCAGTCAGAAATCTAGACTCTTCACTTCGATGGAGCCAACTCTAGAGAAGGGAATGGAGCTGGGGTGTTATTTATTTCGCCGGCAGGGGGGTGGGTACCTCTATCGTTCAAACTGGAGTATGAAGCCACGAACAACGTGGCCGAATATGAAGCACTCTTACTTGGGTTGCAGACAGCCAGGAGCATGAACATACAAAGTCTAAAGGTTCTGGGAGATTCAGAACTAGTGGCCAGGCAGGTGAAGAATCAGTGTCAAGCTAAGAATCCTAGGCTGAGAGCCTATAGGAATGAAGTCTGGGATCTGGTGGAGAAATTTTTCTTAGCATTTAATATCTAGTTCATGCCTCAGGAGCAAAATAGGATGGCAGATTCTCTAGCAGTGGCTGCTAGTACTTTTCGGCCACCTCAGAACCCTCTATTGAGATATGAGATTGAGGTGCATTATAGGCCATCAATCCCAAAAAACATCAAGCACTGGTAGGTATTCGAAGATGATGAGCAAGCCAAGAGATTCTTGGAGACAGTTGGGGAGTTCTCCAACATGGAGATTGACACGTGTGAAGAAGAAGGGACTGAAGAAACATCAAGAAACAAATGGGAAGAAAGGGTAGCAGGTCACGAGTTTCTACAGTTGAAAGGGAATGTTATTCCCCGAGGGCTAGTGCCTTTGGAAAGGCTATTCAACAAAAATAATGTTCCATTGCATCCAAACAAAGTTGTAGAAGAAATTCAGGTTGAGGACCTGAATCTAGGCACTGAAGCTGACCCTCAAATCGTGAAGCTGTCTAAGGAGGTCCCGGGAGAATATAAACAGCTGTATCAGAATTTATTTCAGTCCTATAAGGATGTGTTTTCCTGGTCATATCAAGACCTAAAAACCTTCGATGTCAGCGTTATGCAGCATAAGATTCCACTGAAGCGAGATGCAAAGCCACATAAGAAAAAGCTTAGACAGATAAACCCACTATTGCTACCTTCCATTGAGAAAGAAATTAAGAAACTACTGAAGGATAAAATCATTGTACCATTGAGGTACTCTGAGTGGGTAGCTAATCTAGTCCCTGTGCGGAAGAAGAATGGAGAAATAAGACTATGTGTTGATTTTAGGAACCTGAACAGGGCTTCATTGAAAGATAACTACCCACTGCCCAAGATGGATCACATATTGCAAAAAGTGGTAGGCGCTGCCTGGATGTCGATGATGGATGGATTCTCTGGGTATAATTAAGTAGTTGTGTTGCCAGAAGATCAAAAGAAGATGGCCTTCACCAGCCCATGGGGAACATTTATCTACGCCAAAATGCCTTTTGGGTTGATTAACGCAGGGGCCACTTTCCAGAGGGCCATGGATATTGCTTTTATTGGGGAACAAGACCAGTTCGTGGTGGTATATCTGGACGATATTACAGTGTTTTCAAAGGATGATCCAGAGCACATAGAACACCTGCGCAGAACCTTTGAGAAGTGTAGAAGGTATGGCCTCTCCCTTAACCCACAGAAGTCTTTGTTTGCACTAGAAGAGGGTAAGCTCCTGGGACACATTGTCACTAAAGATGGAGTAAAGATAGATCCCAAAAGAGTGGAAGTCATAAATAATATTGCCCTGCCCAGAAACAAGAAGGAAGTTGAGGTGTTCCTAGGGCGTATAAACTTCTTGAGGAGATTCATCCCTAACTACGCTGAGATAGTTAGGCACATAACTGATATGTTGAAAAAGGATAATGAAGTGAAATGCTCACCAGAGTCAAGGAGAGCTTTTGCCAGAATTAAAAATGCATTTATTGAATCTCCTTTGTTAGTTGGGCCAAATTATGTCAAATAATTTATGGTTTTCTCCTTTGCGTCCCCCCACACAGTAGCTGGAGTTTTGTTGTAGAAAAAAGAAGAGGGGTATGAACAGCCTATTGCCTTTTTCAGTCAGGTGCTTCGGGATGCTGAACTGAGATATAACATATTGGAGAAGCAAGCGTATGCTTTGGTGAAATCCCTCAAAGCTTTTCGAATGTATGTTTTGCAGTCCCACATCACTGCATTCGTCCCTACAGCAGCAGTTAAAGACATTCTTATCCAGGGGGATAGGGAAGGAAAAAGAGGAAAGTGGATAGCGAAAATACAGGAATACGAGTTAGATATTCGTCCTACCAAATTAATCAAGGGGAAAGGTTTAGCCAAGATCCCGTCTGAATCAAATTGTCAGGCCTTGGGTATCAAATTTTCTACGACAGCAAACGAAGATACTAGAGCAGGGGAGGAAGCACAGAGAATAGAAGTAGCCTCTCAGAAGATACATATGAAGTACCTTATTAGCCTATGGTACAAAGAGTTGGTATAGTACCTCCTAACCCTCAGTTGCCCACCCAGCTGTGAGAAGACTAAATACAGACCACTGAGATTGAAGTCACAGAAGTATATAGTTGCTAACGGTCGGTTGTATTGGCGGGATCCCTCTGGTATCCTACTCCTGTGTCTTACAGAAGAGGAGGTGGAGAATATAATGGCTGAATTCCACGAGGGAATTTGTGGGGGTCATTACAGTTGGAGGGCTACTGCTCACAAGATTCTGAAGGCGGGTTTCTTCTAGCCTAAACTATTTGGAGACATATTTGCTCGAGTCAGAGCCTGTGAGAAATTTCAGTGGTTTGCTGAGAGACAGAAACTAGCACCGCTCCCCATGATCCCTGTCCACGTAGATGAGCCATTCCAGCAGTGGGGAATTGACTTCATAGGGGAAATACATCCCCCCTCAAGTGGGCAGCATAAATGGATATTGACGACCACTGATTACTTCACGAAATGGGTATAATATGTACCTACCAGGAATGCAACTGATACTGTGGTAATAAAATTCATGGAAGAACATATCATATCCAGATTTGGTTGTCCCGCTAAGATAGTAACTGAAAATGCACAAGCCTTTAAATCCACAAAATTTGTCAACTTTTGCCAGCAGTATAATATTGCACTGGGTCACTCTACAGCCTACTACCCCCAAGGGAACGGTCTTTCAGAGTTGTCAAACAAAACTCTGGTCTGAGCACTGAAGAAGACTATCAACGAGAATCAGAAGAATTGGGATTCTCAACTGAAGTTCGCTCTATGGGATAATCGAATCACTAGTAAGAGGGAAACCGGGAAGTCCCCATACGAATTAGTTTATGGGAGAGCGGTAGTCTTCCCTGTGCAGATGGCTCTACCGGTAGCCCGGTTCATGCAAGAAAATCAAGACGAGCCTGACGACGTTACTAGGAGAATTAATTAGTTGGTAGAGCTTGAAGAGACACGTAGTCAGGTAAATCAGAAGCTAGAGGCATACCAGGAGAAAATGAAAGAGCTGTTCGATCAACACGCTAAAGAAAGAAAGCTACAGATAGGGGATTTAGTACTCAGGTGGGACGTACGAAGGGCTGATAAGGGCAAACACGGGAAATTCGATCCCCTCTAGTTTGGCCCTTTCAAAATTGCAGAACAAGGTGGCAACAATACTTTTAGGTTGGAGAATTTGCAGGGGGATTTGCTGGATGCCCCTGTTAATGGTCAGTTCCTCAAGCCTTATTTCCAGTACTGACTCAGGTCGAGAAAGCCTGATGTACCATATTGTATATTATTTCCTCTTTTAACCGCTATTTGAATAATGTTGATCGACGGTGAATCATGAAGAAGAGGTAAAGAGTAGAGAAGGATGAGAAGTGGCGTTCACAGAAGACAACAGGTGGTCTGCATAGTTCTCGACACATTCAAGGATGAATGTGTCGTCCCCAGGTGGAGCCAATGTTGTTTAATATTTAACATTAGTCATTGGTTTATTAAAATGTTTACAAGTCATGCATTGAGACATTATATCGAAGGGTGAGATACTTCAAAGGTTGGTCGAAATGAAGCAATGTAACGAAAGTCACGTGCATAAAAGCCAAGGGTGGAGTATAAAGTGAAAAGGCTAACGGAAACGTAAAAGTGCAAAGAAGCGGTACGAAGAGTGCAAAACACAAACATTGAAAAAATTACCACCGCGTGACCCTGCACACAAGGGAATTTCCGAGGGGGTCGAGCAGCGAGGAAGGGAAGAGGCCCATACCCCCACGGAATTGTGATAGTGTGGCGTGGTGGGGACCCAAGGTTAGAAAGAGGTAGCAGGAGCGTGTCGTATGACAGGGTGATGTGGCGGAACGAAAGGTGGACCCCTTACAGTTGGTAGGTTATGTATTTAATCTGCATTGGGGATAATATGTTTCAGGAGCTACACAGCGCATGCGGCCAAAGAGGTAAGGTAAGTCTTAGATGAGCTGGTACTGAGACCCGTACCGGTAGTAAACCCGGCACGCGGTGTTCACCTGTCCCCAAATAACACCCAATCCCTACATGCCGCGTGCCCCATTGTCAGTGTCCTTACGACACTTGCCCTACCTATTTCACTTCTACCCCTTCCTGCCTCAGAATTACCAGTCTTCACAGCAGTTTCCCGTCATTTTCTGCTGTAAAAGTCTCAGGCCTTCCGGTCACGGTATATACCAAGCGGGAACAAGTACTGGGTCTACCTAATCATCACTAGACTACCCTCTACGTCGCTTTCCCAAGCAAATCTACCTCTTGTGCAGGTACTCTGTCCCTTTCAATTCCCTTTGTTTTCCCTTCGTTTTTCTTTTTGTTTTCATATGTCAATCATGGGAAGGGGCACACCCAAGAAGAACAAACCAGAGACTCCTCAGGTCCGGGAAACTAGAAACCCTCTCGGTTTCGAACCTTTCATCGACAAGCAAGCTGGAGTCTGCGACCACCAGTACCCATTCCCCATTAGTAGTATAAGGCCTGAGCTTTTTTCGCGTCATGTTCATAATAAGGATCGATACCAGGTGGTTGTGTCAGGCTTTTACCATCAGATTACCCCCCTAGTCTTCCCAGTGGTCGAATTCATCTACTGGCTCAGAGACCCCTACGATGAAGACCGAGGTACTTTTACCTCCGCCCAAGGAAACCAGATTTTCTCCCTTTCGCCCGACATCATCAAGCAAGCCCTCCGTTTTCCCACCAGCGCCATCTACATTTATTTCAACGACGAAGCCCTAACTTCCCAGTTTACCAAATCGCCATGGGAGCATCAAAAAAGCTTCATTACTTTTATTTCCAGCAACCAGGCTACTACCCTTCCCAGAACGGAACTTTTCCCATTAAAACTGTTCAAGGAGGAGGTACAACCCATCCTCGCGCTCATTGCGGGTCTTTTAGGTGTAGGCGGGTTGGGGGAAACCTCCAAACTATGTGTTTTCTTTCTATGGTTAATGTCTCAGAAGGGGGTTGTTCTAGATATTCCAGGTTACTTATCTGCCAGCATCCACACCTAGTTCCAAGAACTTCCCGGAACCAGTCATTTTCGTTTCTGTTCTTTAGTGTTCTATCTTTTCTTGTATCAGCGTGTTGATAGTTTCAAGCGTTTGGGCTTGGATAGGGTATATGAGGTCAATTCTCAGCCCCGACCCGTTTTTGACTGGAACTCTGCAATGCGTCAACTACCAGAAGTGGTGGGTTACTCTAGTTTCCTGAACGATTTCATGTCCATCGCTTACACCATCATTCATGGCTCGCCCTCCCCTAGGGTTTTTCCTGAAATGAAGAACTGGCTGCAAGCTGGTAAAATCCAGAGCACTGGGGACTGGTATCTCTCTGATAATTATACGGAAATTCGGGTCTATGGAGCCGAGGTCGCCCCTTACCTGCTGCCGGTGTTTCCCGCCCGACGAGTTTACGCTCTAGAGTATATTCGGCAAACCCTCAAAGCCGACCAACTCCACTTTGTCCCTGCTAAGAAAGCTTACATTCTGAGGCTTCCTACCCAAATCGGCCCGTTCGTTGTGAATTCAATACTCGCCCTTCCCATTGTCGAAAAGCTGTTGTAGGGTATGGACCTAAGACAGGGGAAGACTTGGGCTTATGATCCTCGGGAGATTATTTCAAATAGGAGAAAGAGAAATCGGTTCGCACCTTATGTACATGAACCAAGACCGTTCATGGAGTGGAAGGCTAACATGGAAATTTGGCCTTTGGTTTCACAGATGGAGATAGATTCATCTTCCAGAGGAGAGGAGGAAGGCGTCAACAAAGACCAAGAAGAGGAGGTCGGTCCTTCACGAACAGGTTCTCCCTCTCGTAAAAAACAGAAAACAGTCTCAAGTGAAGCCGAAATTATAGGAGAGGAACAACTGCTTGAGCCGTTCATTCCATATGCACCACTTGACAGCAGCAAGGCCAGGATCAAAGTGTTGAGAGACAGCACCACCTCTTCCGACTTCACTGAGGTTTCACAGGCCATGGGAGATCATACCTCACCCGTGGCCGCCGAAAGGGTCAAGAAAAACAGTATAATTAGAGAGAAATATAAAACTGATCTGGAAGGGTATGTAGAAAAGTATCACACCAGGATCTCCGCACCCATGAATGTGGATACCGAGCATCTGGTACTGTCTATGGCCGAAGCCCTTTTGGACCCTGACACAGGTGCCACTAGCAACCGGGTGCTCCAACACGCAATTGATATGTCTAAGGTGCCAGCCACTGACATGTGTAACCTGTTCCAGGTTGTAGCTGATATTATAAAAGATGAGGTAATGCGAGCTACTATCGCACTAAGGAAACTTGAGAAAAAGCATGATCAGATGAGGACCACCCTGAAGAACGAGCAGGCAAGCGCCCGTGCCCAGGCATATAGAATACGCAGTCTCGAGGATCAAATCAAAGGGAAGGACACTGGGGAAACAAACCCACATGCCTTTTTAATAGATCAATTGCGGAAGGAGGTCAACTCACTGAAAGGCAAAGCCCACATGCCAGCTTCCCAACATGCATAAACAACCGAGTTGGCACAAGTCGAGAAAGAGAAAAGGGAGTTGGCTGGCACTTTGTCACAGGTAAGAGAAGAGAAGGAAAAATTGGCAGGAACAATCGCTACTCTTCAGAGTAGGTTGGCAGAGCTACAGATCACTTGGGACACACACAGCTGTGTGCCAGCTAATACGCCACCCGAGACGAGCTGTCTTTCAAAAAAGCTGGACGCAACAAAAGCTGCAAATGACGTGCTAGAGAAACAGGCAATCATCGCAAAGTAGAAAATCACCGATTTAGAAGGTTTGGCAGCTGAGAATGGCAAGAGGATAGAAACACTACAAAAAGAGATTGAGCAGGAGAAGAAGACAAACACTGACCAGCAGAAAACAATCGCTGAACTAAAAAATCGCGTGAAGGGAAATATCACTCTTAGGGAAGTGAGGAGTATAATATGGTCGGACATAATCTTAGCAGTGACAGGACAATGGGCTTTCTTGAAAATGATAGGGGAAAATAAAGCTGCTATTCTTTATCTCAACAGGAAATTCCAAGAGGCAGATCTCAATGTGTCCGGCAGAACTCCGCACGCTAAAAGCTATATTTCTTTCTTGCAGGGGTTAGAATCAGACGAAGTGGAAAAACACAGCATACTGAGTCGGTTCATGGAGGCCTTCGAATGTCAGAAAATCATCGACAAAGAGGCAGCCCGAGATGCAGCTTTGAAAGCCTTGCAACAGGTGATATCGAACGTGGACCGATTCGATGCAGTGTGGAACGAGATTACAGCAGCTGGACTCCCATCTTGTTGGGACCCAACCACGCCGTCCATCCTACAACCGTTGAATGAATATAAGACACGTCTGCAGGAAGAAAAGGACCGGGTAGACATCCTGTCAGATAAGATTGCTCGGTTAAAGGGCGAAAACATTGTTTCATCCCTCAGACAGACATTTCTCCTCCTACATTTGATCAGGCACAAGCTGCCTACATAGGCGGGTTTCAATGCCCTCACACAAGCCTATTTCAAAGTGGAGGGGTTCGCCGCGATGCCAGAACCTTCAGCCGACTGCCAACAGAGATGCACACAGTTTGTGAACCAGATTGCCAGCTCATCAGCGAACGCTTCACCTCCAGCATCAACCACTGCTTCAACTCTTCCACACCTATGAAACCTTGTCAACTTATGATTCGGCCTCAACGGCCTATTTACTTTTTACTGAATTAGTTTCTTTTAAGTTTCGAGTGGGTTTTTTACTCCACTCCAGCATTTTACTTTTCATCATACTACTATTTATTTTTCTGTTTTTGAAAATGGCCAAGTGCCTGAATATCCATGATGAGAGGCCTTATTCCTCATCGTGAATTTTTTTGTTTTGAGAACAACCTTTAACAAATTTTGGTTATGCGAAGAAGATATTTTTCCAAAGAATATCTTCTCGCTGAGATAGGAAGAAGTCTATATAAGTAAGATCCAATAAGGAAAAAGGGTTCCAGATTTCCTGAAGAAACTTGCTGTGTAAGAATATTTTGTATGGTTGTGGTTGAATTATAAATGCAAATGCATAGAGCCCATAGGGTCTCAATGAAGAGAAGTTCTATTTTACGTGAGGATTCCGGTCCGGATGTTGTATGGTCTGTGACTCTTTCTTTGTAGTATTGTTTCATTGTCCCTTTCACTGTCTCCATGTTCTTTATATCATGTTTTGGAATGCGAAGGACTCGCCAGTTCTGATATGAATTTATCTTTATGTGATACTTATATGAGGCTGGCCTAGCTGCTTTAAATATGGCTCATACATGATATGATGTTTCGTTTTACACTCCATTCAAATTTCCTCTGTATTGAATATCGTGGAATCTTATTCGTTCAGAACTGATTGGTATATATGGATTCTTAGTTCTTAAGCCCATACTATAGAAAAATATGTTTTCCGAATACATTTCCATTGGTAATTAGTGCACCTCTCTTACCTTCTGCACCGCAAACTCCTTGATTTAACAATTTCCATATAACCTTTGGAAACTGGCCCTCCTTAATGAAAGCTGTTTCTAAGCTGTCTGATGCATCTGTGTAAGTAATTCTACTCTTGCCTCTGCATTTTTCTATATGTTGCTGATCTGAAAGCTGTCTGGTCCCATCAAATCTTGTAACTCATCAGAAAAGTTGATATGGTAAAGAGCCCTGAGCTGAATAATGGTCTTAGGATATACCTTCCACTCTTTACTAGCTAAGATGTCCTAGGCACTGGTCTGTGACAACTCGAGGCTATCTCTAGGAACTAAAACATGAAGAATGATGGTCACTATGTTTGGATATCAAAGCAAGGCGGTGTATTTTTTGAAATAGGTTTGTGAAATCAAAAATTTTGTTTAATGTAATGGACATAGTGTCCCAATTGAAAGACAAAGGGATACCAATAACTATCCCATTTTGAATGACAAAGACTGTCTTATTCATATATATATATAGATAATAAAAAATGTTTTAATTTATTCTATTGTGTTCTCCATTGTCGCTATTGCGTTCACCATTATCGTTCTCAAATGCACTAATAAAAATTTAATTCATATGAATATTGTTATAAGATGTGTCGAATTTTGATGAATAATGAATTTAGAAAAATCACAATAATTGCACTGTCATAGGTCAATGTTTTAAAAAAATAAAAAATAAACACCGGTGCGTGTTAGGTACTATACACCAGTGTTTTTATATGCTAAAGCATACCGGTGTGTTTCTACGGCCTATGGGAATTTCAAAAATACAAAGACCAATTAAAAATGTCGGTGCATTTGTGCGATACTACACACTGGTGCTTTTATGTGAGACTACGCATGGGTGAATTTGTACGATGTATGGGCACTGCACAAATACCAATTCCAATTATAAATATCGATGCATTTTTCCGATATGACGCACCGGTGCATTGAGACGACCGATGGGCACTGCACAAATCTCAAGACTAATTGGTACGACCCCATGAGTTGTATCACCAACATTGCGCCTGGTGCTGTTTTATAACTTGACGGCCTGGTGCAAGAACCTTTGATCATCTCGGGGCCACCATCTAGATGGCACGCACCAGTGCGTTGAAACCTTAGTAGCGCATCGATGAAAACAACATCCGTAATAACCTCTGGCCACCCAGTTTTTTTAGTTGTGTTGAATTTATGTTAAAAGCTCCAGCAAAACCTCCATAACCATAAACAGATGTTGTAGCAAATGTTTTTTTGACAATTTCGGCCAATTTTATAACACTAAAAACCTCCTTTATAACCTCCGCTAGAGGGCCTTTTCCTTGTAGTGACAGGTAATTCATCGAACTGTCAATTCCTATAGATAGGTAATTCACGGCCTCGTATATCACAAACATCAGAGCACAAATGAACTTAGAGCTGCACAAAGACCCGAAGCACCATAAGTAAAAAAACACAGACTCGTAAGTGAGTGCATAGAAAATTCACGGCCACCTCAATTCCCGTAGATAGGTTAATTACTAGACCATGCCCTCTAATTACCCAGGTTCTATTGACGACCGAATGCACCCATAGGCCTCCAAGTATTATCGAGAGCCCCTAGAGCACAACCAACTAGAAATTCAGCCCATCCACCCTACAGTCACGTAGAGTGATATCACTTCTCTTGACCCTTGGCTGAAAACTCAGTGACTGAGCCCAGGAATCCTCAACTTCCTTGGCTAGAGGCTTTCTAATTTTACTCAGACCATTATCCATTAAATAGCCACCTTCAGTACACCAGTTAAGGATGAGCCACGTCATTGTACCTGTGTTGCTCGATTCCTAAAGTTGATAGATTATTCCCCAAATTTGCACAACATCTCTAGAATCCATTGCCACCATATTCCCACGCTTCTCCTGCATTTTACAGAGCCCAGTGAGTAAATGCTTCCCCATGACTTCACCATTCCCACGAACAGGGTATCAAAATATCGATGACTATGATAAAATTCGAAGGTCTAACTATGTAACGACATGCATGAGATGATGCACAAAACATGTGGCGTGTTGTCAAACTGCATGATGCCACTTTCCGGATTGATTTTTTTATATGGCATGCCATAGGATCCAATGGCGAGGTAGGGGCAGTTAATTTCGACAAGATTTAGCATAGTATTTAAATTAAGGGGTCGGCCAAGACGCGACCACATGTTAGGAGGCGGGAGGAGATGAATGTCGTGTCAACTTGGAGAGGTATGGGGGAGGGGGTAGGGAGGAGAGGGAACAGGGGGTTAGGGAGAATGGGATGGGGCCAATGATAAGGCCAAAAGAAAGACCAATTTTCTGGGTGAGGGGGGAGGGAGAGAGGGCTAGGGAGGGAGGGGGAAGAGGGCTTCAGAAGAAGCTGGGGGAAAGGGAATAAAAGGAAGTCAAACAAATTCAACAGAATGATGAAGCTAACCATATTCCCATATGTATGGTTATATCATTTCTTTTACTTAGGATTCTTAGTCATAGTTATGGAATAAATAGGCGACCTTCATTTCCATTCACCACAATGGCTTCTTCTTTGATTCTACAAGGAAAATTAACTTGTTTGTCTGTCTCTTTATTGTTTCCCTTGAGAATATGGAATGAATTTAATTCATCCAATAGAGGGGTCAAACCTTGATTTCTCTTGATGACTTGGTTTAGGATAGTGTTTTTAGCTGGGGTGTTCTTTCTCATGTGGTTTATTATTACCATGGAGTCTCCAAGGATTTGAAGCTTCTTGATTCTTTTGGTGATGACCAATTTCCTTCCAAAGAGTAATCCATACGCCTCAACTTGGTTAGTTTTTCATCCTAAACTCTATACATACCTGTATTCAATGTTTCCATATGTATTTATGAGAATCCCTCCCCCTCGTGCCACTCAAGTCCTATTTTTTTTAAACATTGTACTCTTGACAACTGTAAGTGGAATACTCTTTTGTAAATTGATTTTCTAATTGTTTATTGATTTCATGATTCCATGAAATGATGGAGTTCGATGGTACCATATTCCTCCAATAAGGTCCCTTTAAATATTTATTTAAAATTCAATATTTGTCTATTAACTTACAATTAAATATATGTTTTATTATCCATGTGGCCAATTTGTTGATGGTGTCAAAGCTGCCGATATATAAATAGTAATACATTAGCAATCGATTAGCCAGGTCGCCATTCGTTGTGTGTGTGAACGCCAAAAATATCTAAAAACTTTTCAAGAAACAATCGATATAGAGACCACAATAATTGACTTGCTACAAGGTCAAATCAAAGTAACATGGACGCAAGGACATGGATGCAAGTAATGAAATTCCAACTGAATAAGTTTCATGGAAGTAGCGAGGATCCACTAAAATCATGATTTCATACTTACCATTATAGTTTTGTTAACATTTTGTATGAATGAAGGTGAAATATTCATTGTTGTGGACTTTTCTTTAAATCGTCCTGACATGTTTTAGTATGAAGTGAACGAATTTCAAATGACACTCGCTGTTTTGCTGATTCAGCTGTATTAACATTGTATAAACTGGACATAGTGATTTTCACATGAAGGACTCTACATGAGATTCTGGAAAGAGAACTTCACTCCAAAGAAAGATGACTTCATGAGGGTGTCGGTTTGGGTTTGTTTTTACTCTTTTCCTACAGACTACTAGGCTCCCTCGGTCCTTAAAGGCATTGGAGAAAAGCTAGGAGAATATATAAATTATCTGAGGGCACCACAAATGGTAACTATGTTTCCTACGCCAGAATCTGCATGTACATAGATGAATCAGGAGCCCTCCCAGAAGCCATTAAGTTGATTTTCAGGGATGAAGTCAGGCTTGAAAGTACTGACTATGAACACATCCCTTTTCGATGTAGTAAGTGCCATGAGCACAAACATCTCTTCGGGGATTGTCCGCAGAATAAAGCCCCTCAAAGCAATGAGCAAGCTCACAGGAAAACGGACGAACACTTGGTTTCATAAAGGTAGGAAACAAGAAGACACACTAAAAAAAAGAACAACTTCAGGCAATAAGCCAAAATAAATTCAAAGCTCTGAATGAAATCCAAGAAGATCTTCTCAATTTCAGCTCCAATGATGAGGAGGCCAAAGGAGGCAAGAAAACACTAGGAAACTAGAGGCAACAAGATCAATACGTGGAACAAAACATCAATTAAGAGGAAAATATTCAAGAAGATGTATAAATGGAACAGGCACAGGAGGCTTCCACACCACAAGAGAATTCTTATGAAGAAGCACTAGAAGGATTAAACCTTATATCGGTCACAGAGGAATGGAAGAAAAATGGCCTATATGCGATTCCAGAAGACCAAATCTAGAAAATTGAAGGGTAATAACTCCTTGAGGAGGAACTGAAACAAATTTAAAGTCAAGCCTCACTCGGAAAAGTCGGAGCGAAGGGAATTTTGACAAATTTGGAGGAAGCAAAATATAATCCAAAAGGAACGAGAAGGAAAAGACGGAGGAAAACAACTAGTCAAATATTGCAAGAGCTAGGAGCTCGCCTCATTAATGTAGGAAAGTAAAGGCCTTAACCCTAACCCCCACCATTTTTCAATGAATTGCACATCTTGCAATATTAGAGGACTCATTGGTCCTAGAAAGAAAAGAGTCTTGAAAAACATACACACACCTGACAAGTCTGGCATGCTATTAACCCAAGAAACCAAACTTGACATGGGAAATATTACCCTAATCTAAAAATCCTGCTTTAAGAACTACAAATATATAGCAAACTCTGCCACCGGAATGAAAGGTGGAATCGTGACTCTGTGGAAAATCTTTCAAATTGACCTATCCTCCTTAGTGGCCACCAAACACTCAATAACAATTGTATTGAACATCATAGGCACGAAAGACAACATTTGTGTCATTAATATATATGCTACCCATAGAGTTGATAAAAGAATCAAAATGATACAAAGCTTAGACCAGCTCCTGGATTCCTTCCATCAAACTTTTAAAATCATAGCAGGAGATTTTAACATGATGGTTAACCAGGGGGAAAAAAGGGAGGAATCAGGAAATTGGACAATGATTCTGAAGCCTTCCAAAACAATATTGACAGTCTCAACTTCATTGACATTCCTATGAAGAATGGTACCTTCACATGGAATAACACGAGAGGGGGAGATTAGAAAATAAAATCCAGGCTTGATTGCTTTCGTATCTGAGAGGAGATGTATTTAAGCTCCTAGGAAACAAAGGCCAAAATCCCCCCCCAGGCGGGATCAGACTATTGGACTTGTTGTGTCTCATTTGTATCTTCTTTATTATATTTTTCAAAATAAAAAAAAAACACATATTTAGAAAATAAGACAAAATGTAATCTTTCATATGCCGGAAAATAATTTCATTTTTGTATGTCGGTCGATTAATTTTCTGCTCAAAAGTGTGAAGGTGGGACCGACTATTAGATTAACTCCTGTGCTAATCATTGGGCGGGACTAAAGAAAATTCTAGTTAATGAAGATCAACGGAAACCCGTGGGCATAAATAGCCCACAGGTTAGCAGAGGTGGTGCCTCGCAGTTGACTCCACTGAGCACCCACTGACCGAGATCTACGACTCACGATGACGGCGGGGGAAGACCCCCGATGGATGTGCTATACCCCAGAGAACTCTCACAGTGACATAAGCGGCCCACAACATAGACCGCACATGCCGCTAGCTAGGAGAGAACTCATCTATCACATCATATTGTTGCCTATACAGTCAAGCATTAAATTAGCATTGATGATTCGAAATTACGTGCCATATTTATAAGGTGTTGAAGTTCTTCTTTTCTCCTTATTAATTTTCATTCCCAATTGTCCAAGGAGTTATCATTTGCTTACCTCTGTGGTTGACTTATTTCCACCCTAAACTAATTCATGGCTAAACTGTCATCTTTGTCTGGCTCTTCTAGCCATATCCCTCTCATGGACACCAAGCAAGATTGATAGTACCCATGAGAAAACTGAAATCTTGAAAGGAGCTACAATTGTCAATTTCTTAGAGAGGAATTTCCAATTACTATGGATGGTAAATACTTTATTCACAGAAAGGCCCATAAGGTCTTATTGTACAGAGAAGAAATGAGATTAAACTATCGAACAAGAAAACGTTCGGCAATATCACCACTGAAAAAAGAGTATTGGAATTGAAACAGGAAGCCATACAACAACAAATAATTAGCAAGGGAATCAATGAACACAGAAAGATGGAAGAACTTCATCTCTAAAAAATTTTGGAGGACAAGGTATCTCAAGAAGAAAAACTATGGCAATAGAAATCCTACATCATTTGACTCAAGTGCGAAGAAATAAATTCAACTTTATTTCATCGCTCGATGATACATCACAAGAGACACAACAGGATCTTAGGCTTGAAATCTAGAGAGGGTAACCTTATCCATGCTCATGAGGAGATTTAGGTGGAACTAAACCATTTCTTTAGAAACCTCCTCACTGAGACAAGAAATGACAGGGCAAGAGCCATTAAGGAAATAAAAAAAATTATTTTGGGCATCCTCCCAAGGAACAAAATCAAACTCTCCTGAGGAAGGTCTCCTTGTAGAAGTGGAGGAGGTTGTCATGTCAATTCCTAATGGAAAAGCATCGAGCCCGGATGGCTTCACAATGGATTTCTACAATGTATGATGGACACTAACATAGGAATAGGTTCACGCTTTAGTGGAGAAATCTCATTTTCAAAAATCTCTTCTAAACGCATTGAACACTACCTTTCTCACCCTGATCCCAAGGTGGAGGGAGATGACTCTCCGGATAAATTTCGCCCCATAGCACTTTGCAATGTCATCTACAATATCATATCGAAAGTTTTGGTGAACAAAATAAAATCCATATTTCCTATCCTAATATCTTCGCACCAAGCTGGGTATGTGGAAGGAAGGAAAATCATGGAAAAAATAGTTCTCTCACAGGAATTTATTCACTCACTTAAAGCTGAGAAAAACCTGGTATGCTGATGCAGCTGGATATGTCCAAATATTACGATAAAATCAGTTGGTATTACATGAATGGTGTCTTAGAAACATTTTTCTCCCACAAATACTGCATAAAATGGATAATGATAATGGTTTTAGGTGTGTTCTTCTCTATCCTCTTAAACGACTTCCCATCACAAAAGTTTAGGCTTTCCAGGGGGATCAGGCAAGGGAATCCCATATCCCATTTCCTTTTTGTTATAATGGTTGAGGGTCTTTGTAGATATATCTCATTGAATTCCTCCAGAGAGGATCTTTCTGGCCTTAAATTGTATGACTCTCCCCCCCCCGTAAACTCACCAACAATTTGTGGATGACACCCTTTTAATGGGTACCCCCACTCTCAAAGAAGCCTTCTCCTTCAAAGTCATTCTTTAATAATTCTCTGAAGCCTCTAGTACCTCCATAAATGTGGAGAAATCTAAGTTGTTTTTCTTCAACACCCCAATATCCATCCAAAGGAATAGCCAGAATCATGCAATTTCATATTTTTAATTTTCCTTCCAAATATTTAGGTGTCCCTCTCACTAACAAGACCTTGACAAACTCCATTTGGGAAGTGTTGTCACTCCATAATTTGTACGATTGGCAAGAACAAACGATAGAGGATTGCATCAAACCACTTTGGAGTCTAGGACCTAGCCTTCCTACACTTAGAGAGGGCTCTCTTTGTTTTTATGATTTAACTTGATGATTATAAGTGTTGATATTAGGCTAGTTACAGTGATGGGGGTTGTTTGTTTGATTGATTGGGTGGTTGGAAAACAGGTCTGTAGGGACTATTCCATTGGTCTATGGGGTCAAAAGGTTGGAATGGCATATCAACATTCAAGAGCATCACAGGGAAAGTTAACTATGCTAAATGGATCTTAAGAGTTGTATGAATTATGAGGTGAAAGAAATAGTGAGGTTCAGTAATGACTAAAGAGAAGTTAAGAATTGTTTAATCAAACTTTAGTAGAAAAAATTTAGACTATAAATGCAGACAGAATTAAGGTGCTTAAACAACAAATCTTAATCTAAAATTTATGATTTACAATTAGATGAACAGAGACACATCTGGGAAAACAGTGGAAACATTTAAAAAGAGAAGAGGCACTTCACCATTTTGACACAACTCAAGAATCTTGTAACGATCTTTGATTTTGATTTCCAGCTCCAAAATTACAATGTTCTGACAAATTAGTTCTTACAATGCAAGGGCTAACAACATCCAACCCTTCATTATGAAAATTCAAGCAGTATATAACTAAAACTTGAGTCAGTTTCCCTAATCTACTTTGGCCAACTTCATTTATTACAAACAACTGAAAATTAAACAGGTATGGCCATGCAAGGCCCAAACGAAGAAAATATATGACAAAACACCGCCTCTGGAATTAATTTTGGTAACTCTTCAAGAATGAAAAAATCAGGTGGCTCTTCATAAATAAAAAGTAGGCTTGAAGGTGGCATGTGATGATCCTGAAGAGGCAAAGAATGATGGCTCTAACATCTGGCCCTACTTTTCAAAATATCGGCGTTGGGTAATTAAGTCTAGTGCAGGGCTAGCCATTTTTCATCGACTAGTGACTGTGCTGATGTGATTTGCTTCCTTTCCATTTCTACTGTCATAACACAACAATTCTACATGAACGACCTTTGTCGCCTGACTCGACCTGTGGTTGTTATTTGCTACCCGAATCCTTCTTGTTGTGTGTCAACCCCTTTTAAAAAAAAAACAACGTAAAAAATCATATACCCAGACCTGAAAAAATGCTTAGATTTTAGTTTTGAAGCCGCATCACATCCGTGCACTTCACAATATTTATAGTTTAAGTTATGAAGAATGTAATCGCTGATGCGATGCAAAGTGGGAGGTGACGTGGAGGGAAGGTGGGACCGGACCACGGCCCACAGATCGGAACTCTTAAGTTTTAGTTATAAGCGCAGAGGCAAACTTTGAAAGATGCGAAGTGCGAAGTGTGGGGAGAAGGTAAGTGATGTGGCAGGGGAAATGATGAAAGGTAAAGGTGAAGGCTAAAGTAGAAAGGTGGAAAAAAAAGGTAAGGTTTAATGATTTTTTAAAGGCATTGAAATGGAAAGGATGTGTGGCAGGTGAAAGGGTGAATCAGTCCTACTTTATCGCAAATCGCATTTCGCTGACTTTGACCTTTACCCTTGCGGCCATCCTGAAAAACTTGCAATCTGCGATTGCGACTGAATCTCCATCATTGATCGTCGCTTAGATCCAACGGTCCTCACTTCTCCCTTACTATGGTTTGTCAACCTTGCTTCTTTGGTTGCACCCGTTCATTTCTTAGTTGTTCATAGAATACTTGCATCGGTTTCACGACTTGAATTGCTTTAACATTCACGACTCAACCAGAATGTGTGCATGACTTGACCCAATCACGTTCATGACTTTTCCTTTTCTGTTTTTATGCCTTAAATGCTTCTCTGCTGCCTTTTCTTCCTTTGATTCTTGCTTTGGAAAAGATTTTGAATATTAACATCTATGTATAGTATGAAAATTTTTAAAAGAGAAAGTACATAGTCACCTTGTGATACTGTAAATTACAGGGTTCTTACAGTGGCTCTATTTGGGGATGGCAGCTCCTTCAGGAGATGTCAAGAACACCATAGACTAGTAGCCTGATCCATTAGGTTGATCCCACGACTTATATCTTTATCTGTCAGGCAACTTAGTGATTGAAAACTAGCTGATTATTCCTTCTGGATTTAACTAATAAAATAGACCACATGCTCGGACAACCAGCTTATTAGCATACTGAAATGTGAACTAAAACTACAATTGAAATTATCCACTGTAATCCATCAAGAAGAACATACTACTTCACCTTGAAAACTTGACTGGTGAGACCAGAATTGGGTTGAAACTAAAGTCTGAAACACACTGATATGAAAATGAAAAACAATCTAAAACTAAGATTTGAAAGATGCCCAGTGTTCTAAGCTTATTTGCACCCCTACCTACCCTAATCTACTGAAGTGGCTACCCTTCTAAACAATACAATAATGCTAGTGCAACCAGTTAAGAAACTGTTCTAATATCTTTTTTCTTTCATTGCTCTTCACCATGTTCAAAGAAAAACCTGAAAATGGTGTTTGATAGAAATTCTCGGCTTGATCTTGTTTACATGGATCTTGGTACCTTTGAAAAACAACTGTCATGCCAGAAATATGTGCAGGCTTTGTACAGAAAAATTTCTCCATATAAATAGCCAGTGAATCAAGATACTCTTGATTTATTTATGGGTATTCTGACTGAGCCCACTCAACTTCATATCCTGGTACTGCAGATGTGCTCTCTAGGTTTTCTATCAACTCGGAACATGTTTGCATTCTACCTGATGAGTGTTATGCCACTACTTATACTGAATTCGACTATGGGGAAGACTTTCTGATCATAACCATATCATAGCATCTTTTGAGAGCATTATGAACACAAGAATATTGATTTTGAAAGAATAAACCATCCAATGCGTCTGCTATTGGGTCATATGGTGCTTTAGATGGTAGTGTTGGTTCTTCTGAGACTTCATGTTTTATCTTATGATTATCATCCAGAATTTGGTCCCAATTCCAATTCATAATATGAATTGCATTAAAGCATAAAGGTAGAGAATCAAACTTTATCACTTCATCATTTGCCTTAGACTCTGTGAATTCACCTGATACTTGATATTCAAAAGGATTCAAGGGCTGAACCCCTAGATCTAAAACATATTTTTTATTATCCTTGATTTTCTCATCTAATTAGTGAGAGATTCCTCTTCTTCTGTGATTATCACCTAGAATGTGGTCCAGATTCCCTTTCATAATCTGAAATGCATCAAAGCATAAGGGAAAAGAATCAATCTGGATCAATTCATTATATGTTTCAGATTCTATGATTTCAAGATGACTTTGTGTTGTCCAGGTAAATCCCCTCTATGGACAGAGGCGATCCCTCTAGCCCTAGGGTGGGTCTAGCAACTATGGGAACATACTCTCATCTACCTTCCTAGATTGTAGATGAAATTCAGAGCAAGGAAGATGACCTACCTTGTCCTGATGCTATGTTTTCATCTTTCATCAAAGATTATTGATCCGTCCCTCTTCTCAAGCTCGATGCGCACTACTACCAACGTTCAATTACCTGTATGGACAATCATGACACAACGACAAGCGTAAAATCACAACAAACATAAAACAATTACAACCTATCTAACTGATCAAGGAATGTTAGAAATCTCATTATAAATGTAAACAAGAGTGGAAGATAAAAATTAGTTGCATTTTACTTTGATAAAGACAAGGGGAGTTTACAACTAAGCCTTAATGTTGGGGCTCTCGTTTGGTAGGTCCGTATCCAAGCACATTTGCAACACCCTCATATACAAAGGTCCAAGATCTCACTATGTTCCTAACACACGAAAACAATCACACTACACTATTCTCCCGAAGCTATGATTGCTTCTTCTCTTAATGCTAACTCTAACTAAGTCAACAGAGGTGAAAGAGGTCTCCTTATATAAAAATGGAGGAGGAGGTTATGGGCCCTCGAATAATGGTAAAAGAGCTTATCCTTTGGAGTAGTTCCTATTTCTTGGGAACGAGAAGCCCAAAGGGGAATTACCCGGACATATCCTCAAAACAAACTTCTAACTCATCGCCTCGCAAAGCTTCTAGTCGTGGAAACTTCATTTCTATTTTAAAAATTTTCCAAAAGAGGATCGACACAGGTCCAACATTAAGACATAGTGTCGATCGGCGCGGGTCCCATTGAAAATCTCTACTATCGACATGGGTCAAACACTAAGACAAAGTGCTGACCTTGAAAACCAGGTTTATATAAGGATCTTCTAGAAAAGTTGTAAAGGGAGATGAATTGGCAGATGAAGTCTAGTTCAGGGGTATGTATCCCATGCTTGGAAAGTACACAAGGGTCACTGTATGGGTCCTCCAGGATCAAGGAACAGGGAGTACAAAGACAGTGAAAAATGTTTGTGTAACAGATGCCCCCTAAAGTATGAAATCCGAACACAAGTGAGGGGTGAAATTCTTTACAAGTATGTGTAATGAACTAGACGCTACTGTCTGGAGACCTGCAAATCAAGCATAGATACATATACATAACTAGAATATTTGATGAAAATACATGAATCAAGGTATGGATGCAATCATCTGTAAAAGAGACCATGGTATGGTCGTAGCCATCCATCTGAGAAGGATCCCATATAGACTCCTGGTATGGTCGTAGTCATCCATCTGAAAGAAACATGTATCCAATCATGGAAAAATCATATCGCCTCGCAAACTGGACTCTAGAGAATAAAATCCAGGGTCTTGCGCTCCGTCACAACCCGATCAAGTACAATTTCAAGCATGCAAGTAAATGAGTTGAAGTCGAACATGCAATAAAATCACCTGATTACCATCCAATGATGAAAGTTGTTAACAGGCATGAGAGAAACCACTAATAATGAGAATGGTCCTCAAGGTACTGCTAGTACAATCCATGGAATATGAATAAGGAGCTGAATTCAAACACTTGTGAAATAACCTGGTCGAAGGCAAATGATGTGAACCTGTCGTCGAATGCGAAGAACTTGCCATTAGGGCATGCAAGCTCTAAGGTACTAGAAAGGAGTCTCAAGATCAACTTCCCGGATAATGAGCTGAAGTCGACAAGAAGCGATCTGTCGAAGGAGGGTCATAATGAATCCCACATCATCGACACGAAACAGAGAATTTGATATCAGTGCTAATCAATACTAAAACAGAGGATGAAGGAATGTACAAATTGCAGAAGGATTTTCTCTTGAACATATCGGCGACACGATTCTAGAATTTGGTAGCATTTGAATAATATAGGATCATAGGTCATGTTGACAAGATTGGTAATCGAATGAGAGGAAAACAAATTTCCCAAACCCATGGAGGCAAAGTGGCAGAGTGAAGATATCCTAGCCCGACACGAACTATAGATAAGTGTCATGTTCAAGAGTGACATAATGCCGACACAACTAACGAATAACTTCCATTTTCCCTCACCATTTCTGGTGAGTACCTCTTTATTTTTACATAAGCTTGAAGAGGATAGAATATGATTTTCATATAAGTTTGTCCTTCATAAAAATCCATCCTAGTACATTTTACAAGCCCTAGGAAGGAGGAACTCGGTTACATCATGGTGACAATTTTCGATGTAATTTAGGTTTTAACGAGTCTGACAAAGGAAGAACTCGACATCTTTTTGTTGAGTGTGGAGCCTGATTATCTTCTTTATTTTCTATCACAATGTTGGACCCCTGTTCTTAACGGGGCGGCAACACCACCCATAATTAAACGCTGCTTGGGGGGTCCAGGGGGGGGGCGGCTGCGACTTAATGGAGCGCCCCCCCCGGCGAGGGGTTTCGGGGGTAGCGGCCCTGAAGCTAAAAAAAAATGTAAAATTTCCTTGTAAAAGTATTGTAATTTCTAGTCAGTTTGGGAAGTTCATTAGGCAGATGATCTGACGGTAGAAGTTATGCTTAATTTAAGGTTTTTTTTCCCTAGAAGGAAACCCCTCATTTTATGGTATTGTATTGCAGCTGTGTATTGTATGTGTATTCTCAGAGCGAGAAACTGATAGAGAGACTGTGAGAGAGAACAGAGGATATTACAGAGGATCTAATGTAGGTTGTGTCTCTTCATTTTGCTAGATAATAGAAAGGAAGGATTGGCTGTTCGGGGTGGACGTAGCCCAAACTGGGTGAACCACGTATATCTGTATCTCTATAGTTTTATGTTTTTTGTGTGTTTGTACTTTCTGCATATTTTATGTGTTGCATATCTCTGTAATATATAATTTTTCTAACAACTGTTATCGGAGCCAAAGGCCTTTTTGGCTGATAAACTCGTAGGAAAGAAGGGTTCCTAGTTCAAGTGGGAGCAATGGCAGAATATAGTAAGTTTAGGGTCGAGAAATTTAATAGCCAAAACTTCCTCCTATGGAAGATGCAGATGGAAGATTATCTGTATCAGAAATATCTCTACCTACCATTGAGAAGAAAAACAAAGAAGCCGACGACTATGACAGATGAAGAATGGGAGATTCTCGATAGAAAGGCACTTGGAATAGTATGACAGACCATTTAAATGATTTTAATACGGTTTCCAGTTAGTTAAGTTTTGTAGGGGTAAAATTTGATGATGAAGTTAGGGCTCTGTTATTTCTATGCTCATTGCCAAAAATTTGGAATGGTTTAGTTATTGCCATTAGTAACTCTGTCTCTAGATATAGTACTTTAAAGTTTGATGATGTTTTCGTTGCTATCCTTAGCGAGGAAATGCGACGAAAAAGCTCCGGTGAGACATCGGGTAATGCTTTGAGCACAGAGTCTAGGGGAAGAAAATGGAAAGAGGAAAGAGCTCGGGATATCACAGTAAATCAAGGTAAGGCAGATCCAAGTCCAGATCGGGGATAGTGTACTAGAAATGCGGAAAGAAAGGACACCTGAAGAAAGAATTTATATCTCGGAAGGGAAAAGAAGGAGATGTGTAGCAAGAAAACGATCATGAAGAAAATGTGACAGGTGATGTGTTACAAGATTCTTTGATTCTTTCTTTCGAAAATGTTACTGATTCTTGGGTTCCAGATTTAGGGGCCTCATTCCATGCCACACCTGATAAGAAATGTTTTCATGACTATGTTCAAGAAGATTTTGGACAAGTTCGTTTGGGTGATGATAAACCTTGTAAAATTGTTGGAATGGGTAAATTTCTCGTAAAACAACAGAATGGAAACCAATGGCTATTAAAGGAGGCAAGGAATATTCGAGATCTGAAGAAAAATCTGATTTCAATAGGGTAGTTAGGCGTTGAAGGCTATGTGACAAATTTCACAGATAAAACTTGGAAGGTCACCAAAGGAGACCTGGTAATAGCAAAAGGTGAAAAGGTTGGTACATTGTATTTATGCAATGGTATTTCTAACTCTGTTAATGATTTAAATTCCAAAGGAGAAGATGCAACATTATGGAATCATAGGCTTGGACACATGAGTGAGAAGGGGATGAATATTCTTCACTCAAGAAATATATTGCTGAGTTTGAAGACTATTGATTTGGAATTTTTGTGAGAATTGCATTTATGGAAAATAGAAGAGAGTTAGATTTCTCAGAGTTGGGAAAGAAAATAAGAGAGAAAAATTAGAGCTTGTGCATACAGATGTATGGGGACCTTCTCAAGTATCATCTCTTGGTGGCTCTCGTTATTATGTTACTTTTATTAATGATGCAACTAGAAAAACTTGGATTTATTGTATTCAGAATAAATTTGATGTATTTGATACTTTCAAAAATGGAAAGTTTTGGTTGAGATTGAGACAGGAAATAAATTGAAGTGTATCAGATCAGATAATGGAGGTGAATATTGCAGCAAAGAGTTTGATAGGTATTGTTCAGAGCATGGAATTCACAGAGAGAAGACAATTCCAAGAACACCACAAGAAAATGGTGTGTCAGAAAGGATCAATAGAACAATCATGGAGCGTGTAAGGTGCATGAGATTGCATGCAGGATTTCCTTTAAAATTTTGGGCAGATGCTGTAGATACTGATGTTTATCTAATAAACAGAGGGCCTTCAAGTTCCTTGGATGGTGGTATTTTAGAGGAGGCCTGGATAGGTAAAAAGGTAAACTACTCTTTTTTAAAGCCTTTTGGTTGTGAGGCCTTTGTTCATATTAATAATGAAAATAGAAGAAAGTTTGAGGCAAAATCAAAGAAATGTACCTTTATTGGATATGGTGTTAATGATTTTGGTTATCACTTATATGATTTGAAAACCAAAAAATCATTAGGAATAGAGATGTAATATTCAATGAAAAGGTCTTGTATAAGAATCAGTTGCAGGAAAAGAAACAGGAAAAAGAAAACAAAGAATACACAATCCTTGATGAGATCACAAAAAAAGTAAAGATATTGATTTTGATGAAATATTTTCTCCTATTGTTAAGATGACTTCAATCAGAGCTATTTTAAGTCTTGTAGTAGCCAGAGATTTTCATCTTGAACAATTAAATGTAAAGAAATCATTTCTCCATGGAGATTTGGAGGAAGAGATCTATATGCAGTAACCAGAAGGATATGAGGTCAAAGGGAAAGAAAAATTAGTGTGCAAGTTAAAGAAGAGCTTGTATGGCTTAAAAAAAGCTCCATGGCAATGGTATCTAAAATTTGACAGGTTTATGTCTGAACAAGGTTATACTAGATGTCAATCTGATCATTGTGTTTATCTGAAAAAGAAAAATAATGGCAGCTATATTATGTTGTTATTGTATGTAGATGACATGCTTGTTGCAGGGTCTAACATGCAGGAAATAAATGTGCTCAAACGAAAATTGGAAAATTCATTTGCAATGAAGGATTTGGGAGCTGAAAAAAAATCCTTGGTATGAGAATAACTAGAGACAGGAAACATCGCAAATTAACGATGTCTCAGAATGAGTACATACAAAAGGTGTTGAAAAGATTTAATATGTAGAATGAAAAACTAGTTAGTAAACCTTTTGCTAGCCATTTCAAACTTAGTAAGGAGATGTGCCCCAAGACCCAGGAAGAAATGGATTATATGTATAAAGTTCCATATGCATCAGCAGTTGGAAGCTTAATGTATGCAATGGTCTGCACAAGGCCTGATATTGCACATGCAGTGGGAGTTGTAAGCAGGTACATGAACAATCCAGGAAAATAACATTGGATGGTAGTGAAATGGATTCTCAGATATTTGAGAGGTACCACAAATCAAGAATTATGCTTTGGTGGTTTGAACATTACTCTACAGGGATATGTTGATGTAGATATGGCAGGTGACAAAGATAATGGGAGGAGCACTACAGGGTATGTATTTACTATAGGTGGAACAAATTTCAGTTGGGTTTCAAAAATTCAAATTGTTGTTGCACTTTCAACAAAATAAGTAGAGTATGTTGCTGCTATATAGGCTAGTAAAGAAATGGTTTGGTTACAAAGGTTTATGGATGAATTGGGTATGATGTATGATATGGGCACGTTATACAGTGATAGCCAAAGTTCCATTCATCTTGCCAAGAACTCATCATTTCATTCTAGGACTAAACACATACATCTCAAGTACCATTTCATACGGTCAGTGTTGGAAGATGGATAGTTGAAGCTGGAAAAGATACACACTAGCCAGAATCCTACAGATATGCTAACAAAAGTTCTAACCAGGGAGAAACTGAGATTATGCTCAGTTTGAATTGGTCTTCAAGTATGATGATGAAGATGAGAAAAAATCAGGTCCAAAGTGGAGTCATTTTCCAATAAATGAAGCAACGATGGAGTTGCTACAATCAGTATCCAATTGGGAGATTGTTGAGTGTGGAGCCTGATTATCTTCTTTATTTTGTATCACAGCGTTGGAGCCCTGTTCTTAACGGGGAGGCATCACCGCCTGTAGTTAAACTTTGCCTGGGGGGTCTAGGGGGGGGAATCTACGACTTTATGGAGCCCCCCCCCTAGCGGGGGGTTTCAAGGGCAGTGACCCCGAACCTAAAAACAAATGTAAAATTGCCTTGTAAAAGTATTGTAATTTCTAGTCAATCTGGTCTGTTCATTAGGCAGATGATCTAACGGTAGAAGTTATGTTTAATTTAGGGTTATTTTTCCCTAGAAGGCAACCCCTCATTTTGTATGAGGGTATTGTATTGCAGTTGTGTATTGTATTTGTATTCTCAGAGCGAGAAATTGATATAGAGACTGTGAGAGAGAATAAAGGATATTACAGCAAATCTACTGTAGGTTGTGTCTCTTCATTTTTCTAGATAATATAAAGGAAGGACTGGTTGTTTGGGGTGGACATAGCCCAAACTAGGTGAACCACTTATATATGTGTCTCTCTATTTTTATGTGTTTTGTGTGTTTGTGTTTTCCGCATATTTTATGTGTTGCATTTCTCTGTAATATATAATTTTTCTAGCACTTTTCATGTTTAGAGAGTTTAAAAAGAAGAGGAAAATAAAACTCCAGCATGTCCCTTTTCGTAGGTAGTCTCGCAGATCCGAAAAGGTAGAAAACAATATCTGGGAGAACCTCTTAGTTGCGATTGGCTGAGGTATTCCTTTTTTGTAAATAATACGTCCCTGCCCTAAAAAGGGGTAAACCTATACTGGGTATATGGCATTTCACAGCCTTTAATGAGTTCAAAACGACAAGAGTCTCGTCAATATTTTCAATATTTTCAATTTTTAGAGTCAGAAAAAAATTGAAAGTTGACTCCTCCTGGAGGAACGAGTGGTATTAAGGGTAGCAACTGGTTCCGGTGATTGTGGCACTACTCAGAACAAGATAAAAGTCAAGAGGCTGGCTAACAAGACCACATATTGCAGCGGTTCCTCAAGAACGGGTAAAAAAACCATGTGAGGGTATATGATCGGCCGAGTAGATGGTAACGATGGAATTAGAAAACCAAGGCTCATTTGGAAAAATAGACTGATAAAAAGGAAATCATGAGAGGTAAAATAAGGATGGTTTCATTTTTACACAAGCTTGAAATCGGGAAACTCTGCTTGAAGTTGGTTTCATTTTCACATAAGCTTGAAACAAAGATAAACTATGCTTGAAAAATTTGGCATGACCCCAGCATGGTGACTCAATTCGAGGTACATGCCCCCCAAGCTTCAGTGAATTCACCAGAGTAGAATGCTAGTTACTAACAGGTGGATGAAATGAAGGTTCAATTACAAGATCAAGTGAAATACTCGACTCAGATTTTACGAGATCTGATCAAAGAATCGAATTGAAAAGGGAACTAGGTTCATTTTTTAACGAGGCTGACACAGTAAAAGAACTATCCTCATGACCTAATAGATTTTTTAATGAGGTTTACATAGTAAACGAACTATCCTCATAATAATTTGTTTAATTTTTTAAGGAGCTTGACACAAGAAAATGAACTATGCTCCGATGTGCTGATCAAGACATACAAAGAGTCATGGCATCCAAGAGGTTCTCATATGATGGGAGAACAACATCTCTGAAATTAAGAACCAATGCCCCTAGTACATTGTGTACTACCTCACTGACTGAATCATCAGCAGACGTAGACATGGAATAGGTGGCCACATAATTGACCTATGGTGGGGAAGATATCACGGATAGGTAAGGACTAGGAAGGGATGATGGTAGACCAAATGTCACATTAGGACCAAAGAATGAAAGCTAATCAATGGTTACGATCTGACCTTCATGTGGAAAACAGATCACACGAAAGAGGGAAGAGAGAAGCACTCCCATGGCATAAGCATAGTTGCACCCCAAGTGTAAGTTAAAATCCAAGGGGCCTTGGACCACCATCACGTCTATATTGACGGTTTTCCCTCCCAAAGTAATAGGCAACTTCAGAAGGATCCCTAATGGTTGACTTGTTCCTGTGTTAAAATCCAACAGATTCTGAGTAACAAGCACAAGCGGTGGAGAACCCAAATCTTGCCATGTAGTTGAGGAAAAAATACTAACCGAGGCGCCTTCATCTATAATCATGCCCAACATGACCATATTGCAAGCCTGCCCAATGATCTCAAAGGGTATGTAAGAAGGAAGACGGTATCCCGTGAATTGACTCCAATCAAAGGAAGCCACCAACTACATGGAGGGGGTGCCGTAGGAATAAGATGATTACCCCCTTGTGTTATGGGAGTGGAAAGACCATCCTCCTAGAATCCGAGAATGTGAGCAGGAGGATCACTTTATAGAACTGTGGCGACAGGAATCGGAGGAAACAAAAGGAACGTGACTGGGATGAGGCCCACTCTCGATGGAAAAGACTTGATGAATTGTAGAGGGAATTAGGTAGACCTTTTTCTCAACCAATGATTTGTCGGGAAAGGAATCGGGAGACTGAATTTCAGAGAGAGAGAAATCAACCAGAGATGAATCCCGATTAATGGGTTGATTAACTATCAAAGGACTCGAAGAAAACTTTCGGTAACGGACGGGAAGAAAATACTCAGAAGCCAAAAGGTTATCCAATACTTTAGAAGCTTCATTCAAATAAGGACAGAGGTGAATGGGATGGTTCCCTTCACACAACCTACAGGGAAATTTGATCTTACCCTGTTTCTTATGAGTCTCATTATCTTTAGCTGAAGGCTCATCATCAACATGATGCCCAGAGTTTGATGATGAAGGACGAATCGGGCCAATGGGTCACACTTTTAGCACCTTGGGAATACTAGGGCAGTTACAAAGAAGGTGGTCACTGTTGAGTCTCAAAAGTGTCTTCAATATTCATACATATTTCCATTATTTCATAACCATTTAGCTCTTATTTCATAGCCATTTGACTTAAAACCCTACATCAAGTAACCATTTTCATAAATATATGGGTTAGGATCTTTATTTTCCAAAGTTATTTATTTTATGTATTTTAAGTGAATTTATGATTAGAAACTAGAAAATTAACATAGTTTCATATATCTATATATGTGTTATGAGTTTTGTGACATGTGTAGGTCAAAAGGAGACTTCTAGAAGACCCTTATGTGGCCCTCTAAAGCCAAATTCGAATTTGGTTGGAGAAGATTATGGGATCAAGAGGATATGTGTCTCACTTCCTTGTTGTATTGAAACTCTAAGAGGATATGTGTCTCATCTCTTAGTTGTGTTGAAACTCTAGAAAGACATGTGTCTTATCATTTCTTATTTTGATTGTAACTCTAGAGATGGAGGGAGAGATTCATGGACTCCCATTAATGAGATGTCTCCTCATATTTTGTATAAATAGGAGAAGCTTTCTCCTATCATAGGTAATGAGAAAGTAATGAAGAAGTAGATTTGTAACTAAGTTCAAGATGGAATGGGATGTAGATTTGTGAGTTCTTTTTAATAGATAAATTCAGTTCTTTGATGGTGTTTTGATTACAATTTTAAGGAGCTGAAGGACTTCACCAAATTGGTAGCAGAGGGCCCCTGCTATCCAAGGAGGCTTTTACATGTTTTCTAGATAAGTTGCTTTCAATTCTGTTTTGTCATATTTCTTTACTTAGATTGCTTTCTGAAATCATAGCTTTAGCATAATTTTTCATGGCAGCCCGGGCATTTGCATATCTTTTGACTAATGACATGGAATCAATATTGTTCTGCTGTTAATTTATTTTTCTTAGTTTTTGTTTAATTCCAGCACTGCTTTGTTTATTTCATTCTTGCACATTTGTTTCAGTAGTTAGATTTAGATATATTAAATTGCTCATGTCATTTTCAGTTACCTCCGAAAGCCACAGCTGGACTGATGGTGAGGGATTGTATTATGAAATGTGTAGTTTGATATTAGTTTCCTTTATGCAAATTTAGATATATTAAACTGCTCATAACATCTTCAGTTGCCTCCGAAAGCCACAGCTGGACTGATGGTGAGGGATTGTATTATGAAATGTGTAGTTTGATATTAGTTTCCTTTCTGCAAGTTAGATATATTAAATTGCTCATAACATCTTCAGTTGCCTCCGAAAGCCACAGCTGGATTGATGGTGAGGGATTGTATTATGAAATGTGTGGTTTGATATTAGTTTACTTTCTGCAAGTTAGATATCAGTTACTCAAGTTGTTTATGGTTACTTCCGAGAATCATAGCTGGACTAATGATGAGGGATCGGAAGACAAGTTGATGTAATTTGATTTAGATTTACTTTATTGCAACTTTTGGATTTCTTTCAGCATAGTTTCTTTTGTGTTTAGACAGCAGCAAGAATAGTTTGGTTTCATGCTCACTAGTTCACTGTTTTGATTTATTAGATTAGTAGCACCTTTTTCATTTCAGTAGCACATTTTCATTTCCTTTCAAGTTCTGTCATTGTATGTTTCAAATTCCTTTTTCAGTTTCAAGTTGGTAAATCATTATAAAGGATATCATTGCCTTAAACAATCATAACCATACTTGTTTTTATTTTAGAATTTCCATCTCACAATAAAAATCCAAAAACGACAAAAAGTAAGAGATAGGTTATCTTGCACATATAGTGCGCCACACTTCGTCAGCTTACGAATCCCTGGTTGATAATTTATGTTAGCAATTTAGGACACACTAAATTGACCAAACAGTCACCCTCACATAACTTGCAAGGGAATTTGACTCTGTGAGACAGAATGGGAGGTTTCTCGATATTAGCTGTATGAGTCGCAATAGTTGTTGATTTCCCCCCTAAATTATTTTCCTTCTTCTTCTTCGAAATATTCTTCTTCTTCTTAGCCACCTGGTTACTAGAATCCAGACTTTCACTAGGCAAAGAGGAAGAATGGGTTGAAGAAATAGGCAAAGAAGGTGAGGGGTCAACCTTAGAATCAACATGGGGTTGACATGGTTGAGGTGGAGGAGAACTCTGTTGAGAAACGATTTGGATGTTTGAAACCATAGGGGTCGAAAATAACCAAACTGACAGACCAATGGTTAATCTCGGGAGAGACAACATTGCCATATACGGGGCACCAACATTCCCAAATGAAGGAAAAGGACCAGGATTCCCATCTGAGGGGATCCCTTGGTTAGTGAACTCTGGAAACATCACCATTGGAAACAATCCTAAAAAAAACACTAAGGAAGATAACTTTAACCAAGAATATTTCGTGGGCAATTAATTTTTTAAGACACTGAAACAAAAATCTGTCGTTTCATATTTTAAGAGTTAAGAAACAGAGAAAAGGTGACTCTAGTAACTTTTAGGTTGAACGAGTGTGAAAGGACAAGTGCTTGTTGATCTTTTAAATTTTAGAGAGTCATGAAAAGACCAAAATGACTACTTAGGAAATCTAAGCAAGAGCGTGTACCAATTTTCCGTGAAATGCAATATACACCTTGGTGATCCAATGAAAGAGAAATTATGAAGGACTTAACATACGTGTAGGCAGTCTCCCTGAATGCTGTGTTCGGTGTATCAAGGTCACAGGGTGGCAGAATCAGCTTCCTATGGATAAAGGATTGCAACTTATGAGGGTCTCCCTTTATATACTCGATGGTACGGAGAGCACTGTCTAGTGCCAAATGGCGAACGAAAACTACTAGGTTTAATGACGTTGGAACACATCACTAGCCTAGACCTCTAAAATATGTGCATTAGGTTTCAATGCTTCCTTAGGTTGATTGAATTCATTTTAAAGTTGACCTTGAATTAATGTTGCGATTTCAAGGCCCTACCACTGTAATATGAAAACTTCTATATGCAGCTATATGAGAAAAGAACTATTCATTTCTATGAATGCTATCTAGTCAAGGGGAGAGTCTTAAACAATGATGCAACAAACAATAAAACTGCAAACAAAATTTTTTCCCAACTAGATGACTTTCACTATCCCAAAATAGTCTAAAGCATTCAAAGATGCAAACTATGCAATGTAATCAATGCAAAATTCTCTTTTTGAAAAATATGCAATTGCAATCTATGCACAATTTCCTTTTTCTTTTGAATGAATAAGAATGCACTGAATGCATTTTTTGATGAAATGATAATCTAATTAATGCATTCTTTTAATGAAAGAGAATGCACTTAACGCGAATTTTAGTTTTCAATCATTAAACAATGTAATCTAAGTTCAACGATAAATTTCAAACATGACTTTTCAATGCAATTTGATCTAATGCATTTTAACGAAAATCAAACTTTGAGATGAAAACTAAAAGAACGCAAATTTTCTTAATGCAAAAAGGAAGCAACCAAATATTAAGAATACAATCTTGTTTTGAAAAGTTTGTAACGAAATTCCTCAAAAGGCTACAAGACATATGAGTTCAAGCACGAAGAGGACTTCCAAAGCGTGGGTTGAAAATAATGCATTCATTCCCTTTTACATCAATAAATCATACAAATAATAGTTTTGAGCTGATAAATACACACTGTAATCTATTCTCACAAGTGAACAAGAAGACCAAATGAGCTTGGACAGACACTTGAGATTTGATCACTCAATCAACCAAAAAAAAAAAAAAAGCAATCAACTAAAGAACCAAAAAAAAAAAGCAATCAACTAGAGATAGATCACCAAGAAAGGAGAGTGACTCAGTCAGTAGAGAAATGTCCTGTGAAGCATGCAACTAGGAAATTGATGCACAGTCCTGGAAAAACCTGGGATGTAGGATGCACATCCCAACAGAAAGGAAAAAAAAAAAAAAACCAAAAGTCAAGCCAATGATCCAATCAAACCAACTTGAGCGAAGGGGAGAACATGTAAATCATACAGAGAAAAGGATGGGAAGGGCAAGACACAATGGTGAAGGACTTAGGGAAGAAACCTTAATTTTCACATACCCTGGAATTGGAATGACTTTTAGGGCTGAAACTAGCGCCAAAAACCCATTGGTGTGACTTTATAACTAACAATTAGTGCCAATCGGCGTGACTGTCAGACAAATAAAAGTGCCAATGCCTGAAAAAGAAAAAAACAAAGAATTTCTCCTAACCAAGACCAAACTCACCAATTCAAGAAAAAAATAAAATATTGTAATTGATGAAAAACATAGGAACAAATAGGGAAATTGTTGTTCAACTAAACTCGTCGAATGACTAAGACCTTAAAGAGTGACAAACTCAAAGGAAACTCCCCAATGGAGTCTCTAATTTGTTGTCTAGGTAAATCCAATCTATGGACAGAGGCGATCCCTCTAGCCCTAGTGTGGGTCTAGCAACTATGGGAACATACTAACATCGACCTTCCTAGATTGTAAATGAAATTCAAAGCAAGGAAGATGACCTACCTTGTCCTGATGCTATGTTGTCGTCTTTCATCAAAGATTATTGATCCGTCGCTCTTCTCAAGCTCGATGCATGCTGCTACCAACATTTGATTACCTGTACGGACAGTGAAGACACCACAACAAGCATAAAATCACGACAAACATGAAACAATTACAACCTATCTAACTGATCAAGGAATGCTATAAATATCATTATAAATGTAAACAAGAGTGGAAGATAAACATCAGTTGCATTTTATTATGATAAGACAAGGAGAGTTTACAACCAAGCCTTGATGTTGAGGCTCTCCTTCAGCAGGTCTGTATCGAAGAACATTTGCAACACCCTCATATACAAAGGTCTAATATCTCACTATGTTCCTAACACATGAAAACAATCACACTCTGCACTATTCTCCCGAAGCTATGATTGATTCTTCTCTCTATGCTAACTCTAACTAAGGAAACAGAGGTGAAAGATGTCTCCTTATATAATAATGGAGGAGGAGGTTGTGAGCCCTCAAATAATGGGAAAGAGCTTATCCTTTAGAGTAGTTCCTATTTCTTGGGAACAAGAAGCCCAAAGGGGAATTCCTTGGCCATATCCTCAAAACAAACTTCCAGCTCGCCGCCTTGCGAAGCTTCTAGTCGTGGAAACTTCATTTCTATTTTAAAACTTTCGAAAAGAGGATCGATGTGGGTCCGACATTAAGACACAACACCACTCGGCGCGGGTCCCGGTGCAAATATCTGCTATCGGCGCAGGTCAGACACTGAGACAAAGCATCGATCTTGAAAACCAGGTTTATATAGGGATCTTCCAGAAAATTTGTAAAGGAAGATGAATTGGCAGACAAAGTGTGGTTCAAGGGTATGCATTCCATGCTTGGAAAGTACACAAGGGTCACTGTATGGGTCCTCCAGGATCAAGGAACGGGGAGTACAAGGACAATGACAAATTGTTGAGTAACACTCTTGGAGAGAACTTTTGGATCAGTTCAGGATCATCCCGCTTTTCCTCAACTGACTCCTTAGAGAATTTATTATCCTTCATATTAACCACCTTCTTATAATTATCTCTTAAGAGTGAGGCAAGAGATAGAGGAAGGCATTTTGTACTTACTTGACAATTTCCTGCATTTTCCTCTTTGCAACCTTGCTCAAAATGCAGAGTTTGATTGTCATCTTTGCATTGTGATAGTTGAGTCTTCTCTTCGCAAGAAAATAGTGTTGGTTGCTTTGAACAATTAGCCTTAACCTCAACCTTATGGTGTTCCTCTTGATAATAATATTTGAGATGGCTACCTCTGTATGAAAGGTCATCTATCATGCACATCGTTGCTGAGGATCTCCCTACCTCCTTTTGTTTTTGGACTTCATCTTTGGCTGTGTTGTGGATAGAGTGCATGAAAAAATCATTTTCTGTTTTAGGGTGTCCAAGATGGACTGAAAATTGCTTGGGTACATTGATGTTTGTATTTTCTGGAACTAATGGGACATGAGGTATCTAAACAACAAGCTCCTCTTTCCTGCTAATCATATGCATCATTTTGTTTTCTGTGTTTGTCAACATATCTAGTTTTATCTCTGAAGATATCAGTTGCTCTTTTTCTACTTTGTCCTTCTTTATTGCTTTTAACTTTGCTTCTCTATTGAGTAGGTTGGCTTCCACATCAACTACCATATTTTTCATTTCTTCCAGGGTTGCAGGGTCCCTTTCTCTAAACTAGAATTCCATCTTTGGGTCAAATGCATCTGGGTAGTGCCATAGAGCTAATCCTGGGGGCGGCCTTATCTTAGCAGGCATCGAATAGTATACCTTATTGAACTTGGCTGAAAAATTTTGTACTATCTCCCCAGGTTGTATTTTTAAATGGTTATACTCTTCTATGATGAGAAAAAAATTTCCCACAACCACCCATATATCTAGGAAAACTTGAGTGAATTGATGAAAATTGCTAATGCTTGCAGCTAAAAGATTTTTAAAACAATTTTTTACTTTACCTTGCAATGATATGGAAAAAATTCTGATACACACATCATCTTCTTCCACCTCAAACAGATCAAGGAAATCCTCAAGATTTTGAATGTTCTTTTTTGTAGTGATATTTTCACTTTATCCATCAAAAGTGGGTAGATTATTGATAAAATTTGCAGGGAGGTCATGGAGAATAGGAGGAAAAACCGGAGGCTTGTATATGTCTGGGAATTTTACAAGTATAGGCAGTAAAGTAGGAGGCTTATAACCACATGGGAATTTAGCGGGAGGAGAAGATAAATCCCGAAGCTCATGTTTCACTGGGTTTTCCACAAGTGCATGCGGGATGTGCACATGTATATAAGTATGCACATGGTTTATAATTTTGGGCTTAGCTCCTTAAGGCTCACTAATTTTCCAATGATCAATGTAAAACTCAAAAATATACTCTTGATAAGGCTTAAAGTAGGATAGAACATAGTTACAGATAAAAACAACAATCTCTTGAATCCAATTTGGGCTTGAACACTTTCGCTTTATAGGCTGACTGGTCATGTTTCAGGTCCTTCCTCCAGTGGAGTCTTTGAATGGAACTGATCTGAATTAGAGTCGCCAGGTGGATGATTTTAACTTGCTTATGTCTGGCTTGTTGTCCACCATCAACAACCAGATACCAATATTGGAAAATACTCAAATCATACAATGTTTTGATTGGGTTTTCTGAGTTATAATGAAATATTAAGCTTTTTCAATAATTTCCCAGTATGGTCGCCATTATGTTGTCACTCTGTAATTTGTAAGATTGGCAAGAAAAAACAACAGAGGATCCCATAAAACCACTTTGGAGTCCAGGATCTAGCCTTCCTAGACTTAGAGAGGGATCTCTATATTTTTATGATTTAAATTGATGATTATAAGTGCTGATATTAGGCTAGTTACAGTGATGGGGGTTGTTTGTTTGTTTGATTGGGTGGTTGGACAACATGTTTGTAGGGACTATTCCATTGGGCTATGAGGTCAAAAGGATGGAATGGAACATCAACATTCAAGAACATCACAGGGCAAGCTAACTATGCTAAATAGATCTTAAGAGCTGTATGAATTATGAGGTGAAAGAAATAGAGAGGTTCAGTAATCACTAAAGAGCAGTTAAGAATTCTTTAATCAAACTTCAACAAAAAACATTTAGACTATAAATGCAGACAAAATTAAGGTGCTCAGACAACAAATTTTAATCTAAAATTTATGATTTACAATTAGATGAACAAAGCACAGCCCAGAAGATAGTGGAAACATTTAAAACAAAGAAGAGGCACTTCACCATTTTGACACAACTCAAAAACAGGGAAAATTTTAGGGGCTAATATTCGTAGGTGGGCTAATTTTCCATGCTTTTTCAAAAAAAAAGATTTGCCAATTTCTAGTTTTTTTCTAAAATGATTCGCCCAAATTTTATAGTACACCATTATTTTACCTTAAAAATCACCAAAATATTATATTGAATAATATAAAATCATTTGAAATATAAATATTTCTAAAAAAATATCGCCACATTTTTTACAATTTGCATGTTAGGGACTAGTAATATTTGCTAAGATTTCTAAACTTTAAGATAGACTTCCATCCTTAAAATTTTCCCTGCTCAAAAATCCTGTAATGGTCTTCGATTATTGATGTCCAAATCCGAAATTACAGTGTTCCAACAGACTAGTTATTATAATGCAGGGGCTAACAATATCCAACCCTTGATTATAAAAATTCAAGCAGTATTTAACTAAAACTTGAGTCGGTTTCCCTAATCTACTTTGGCGAACTTAATTTATTACAAAAAAATAAAAATAAAATAGGTATGGCCATGTAAGGCCTGAGCGAAGAAAATATCTGACAAAACATCACTTGTGGAATTGATTTTGGTAACTCTTCAAGAATGAAAAAGTCAGGTGGCTCTTCATAAATAAAAAGTAGGCTTGAAGGTGGCATGTGATGATCTTGAAGAGGCAACGAATGATGGGTTTGACATCTGTCCCTGCTTTTCAAAAGATTGACATTGGGTAATTAAGTCTGGTGCAGGGCTAGCCATTTTTCATCGATTAGTGACTGCACTGAGGTGATTTGCTTCCTTTTCCATTTCTATTGTTGTAACATAACAATTCTGCATCAACGCCCTTTTCCACTTGATTCATCTTGTGGTGTTTATTTTCTACTCGAATCCTTCTTGTTGTGTTTCAACCCTTTTTTCAAACAAAACAATGTAAAAAATCATATACCCGGACCTGAAAATGCTTACATTTTAGTTCTGAAGCCGCATCACATTCGCGCACTTCACAATATTTACAGTTTAAGTTATGAAGAATGTAATTGGCGATGCAAAGTGAAGTGGGAGGTGATGTGGAGGGAAGCTGGGACCGGACCGCGACTCGTAGATCCCAACTCTTAAGTTTTAGTTATAAGCGCGGAGGAAAACTCTAAAATACCCGAAGTGAAAAGTGTGGGGAGAAGTTAAGTGAAGTGGTAGGGGAAACGATGAAAGGTAAAGGTAAAGGCTAAAGAAGAAAGGAGGAAAAAAAAAGGTAAGGTTTACTGATTTTTTAAGGGGATTGAAATGGAAAGGAGGTGTGGTGGGTGAAAGGGTGAATGGGTCCCACTTCATCTCAAATTGCATTTCACTGACTTTAACCTTTACCCTTTCTCCCATCCTAAAAAACTTGTGATCTGCGATTGTGACTAAATCTTCGTCGTTGATTGTTGTTTAGATCCAACGGTCCTCACTGGTCCCTTACTGTGGTTTTCCGACCTTGTTTCTTTGGTTTCACTCATTCATTTCTTAGTTTTTTTTAGAGTGCTTGCCCCACTTTCACGAATTGACTCACTTTAGCATTCACTACTTGACCCAAACGCGTGCACGACTCGACCCAATCATGTTCATGACTCTGCCTTTGCCACTTTTCTGCCTTAACTTCTTCTCTGCTGCCATTGCTTCCTTAGATTCTTTCTTTGGAAAATATTTTGAATATTGACATCTATGTACAGTATGAAAAATTTTCAAAGAGAAAGTACATAGTAACCTTGTGATACTGTAAATTATAGGGTTCTAACAGGAAGATATCATCACCAAATTGGAAAAATATTGGCTAAATGGACTTTCAGAGCTCTAAATCTCGCATAACGTTTGGTGCTTGTCAAGTATGTCCTGCATGAAATTCCCCAATATATGTACTCAGCTCTTGTTGCCCCCAAATCCATCTCCTTCATAATCAGAAACATCTAGAGAAGCTTCCTCTGGAGAGGATTAGAAAAAATGAGGAAGTGGGCACTTGTAGTCTGGGACAAGGTATGTAGACTGAAAAGGGGTTCTCAGTTTAAGGGATCCAAAAATTCTGGGGAAGAATCTGGGGGAAAAAACATTGTGGAAATGGATTACCAACCCAAACTCCCCTTGGGGAAGAATCTGGAAATAAAAATATGCTCCAACCCACCATCAAGATCATCTCATAAGGCTAAGTGGATCCATGAAGGCCTTGATCATATGGAATCAAGAATGGGACAACCATAGAGACAACTCAAAACCACAGTTTCTGGGAAATAGGTAACGGGGAAAAGGCACTCTTCTGGGAAGATTCCTGGAAACAAAGGCCATAGTTGAATCGAGACCAATTAAGGCAGCTTTGGATAAACATGAAAAATAAGGGTAATATTAAGGTCAACCACTATTGAAACCCAAGAAACGATGAGATTATCTGGAGGGAATGACTAAAAGAGGAAGAGTGGAACAACCAAATCAACCTAATCGAATGGAAGGAGTTCTAGGCTGAACTACAAGAAAGACAAATTCAATTTGATTCTGAGGAGGATAAAATTAGACGGGGGAAGAAACCTGTGGGGAACTTCAATATAAATGAGGCTTACATATATATTTCACTCCATGACCTTTGCCAAATTGAGCGCAAATGGAAAACTCTATGGGGAAGAAATCATTAGCCAAAAATCTCCTTGTTTATATGGATAATCATGCACCAAATATTCTAACTTGGGAAAACCTAAGAAAGAAAGGTTTAATAGGTCCGTCTAGATGCAACCTTTGTGAGAAAATTGAGGAAACATCAAATCGCCTGTTGAATGATTTCCCCTTTGCTAACAATATTGCGAATTGGGTTCATTTAGTTTTCAATGCTTCAAATTGGGACACATTCTCAATACCATTGATAATTGGAGATCCTCCTTATTTGCTAACCCTTTGATCAATAGATCTTGGAATATTCTCCCAGGGATCATATGTTGGGCTCTATGGTGTTGAGGAGGTAAATCCCCTCTGCGGACAGAGGCGATCCCTACTAGCCCAGCAGGGGTCTAGCAACAATAAAAAATGTTACGACGCAAGTTCCTAGTTACGAATGAAAAGACTAAAGATGGAAGCCTACCTGGAATCCAATGCTACGATCTGAAGAAGAGAGCGTTCCCGTTCCTCAGCCTCGGCAGATCACAATCCTCCACGATCTCCGCGGATGGACACCTGCACATGCAAGAAACAAACAGATACAAGCATAAAATCCGGCATACGCAACTAAATATCAGTCAGAAAGGATACTACTCATATTAACATAATCGAAAACAGAGTGGAACCATAATCGTAATCATTCATTAAATAACAATCGAAAGAGATTACAACCAATGTTCTGACGTCGTGGTCTCCTTCGGATGGGTCTCCAGTCGTTCACATCTCGCAAAGCTCACCAGGGAAAGGGCAAACCTCTCCTGAGTCTCTCGACGATAGTCTCCTTACTTGAGTCGGCCTTAAGGGAAGAAAGAGGGCTCTTACAGCACAAAGGCTCTTGGGAATTTGGAGATTCAAAGCTTAGGCACTTCAAGACTAGCTTGCCATGGAATTGAGAAGGCTTTTATAGATGGGGAAGGAGGGAGTTGGGATCCCTATTATTGTGGGATTGGCCCTATCAACAAGGAAGGTTCCATGGGAGGTGGCAAACCACTTCCCTTCCATAGAACTCCCGCAGCCAAACCTCCCAACTCAAGATAGGCAATGGTTTCTGAGTTTTTTGAACACAACTTCCGCCATCTTTATTTAAAAAACACTCCTTAAATTGGCTGGCGCGACTACTGCTCTGGGACAGAGCGCCAGTTGGCGCGGCCTATTTGTAGGATTTTCCCCATTGGCGCGAGAGATGAACTGTCCACCCGCGCCAATGCAAAAGGAGGTGTTTTCATGACTTTTTGCAAGGAGATGTCTTCAGGGAAATTGAAGCTCATGCTTAGAGGAATGCATTGATGATGATTTCAAGGCATGTCAATGTTCGCAGGTCACAAAATGGGTCCTCCATTGTGCGGGACGGAGAATGGTAGGGACGGTGACAAATTAATGTGTAACAGATGCCCCCTAAAGTATGAGGCCCGAGAGAGAGAGGGGTGAAATGCTTTACGAGAACATGTTCAACTAAAGCCCCGCCGTCGGAAAACTTGCGCATAAAAATACAACTGATATCTCAAGTACATGATGTATATGTGGTATGGGCGTAGCCATCCAAAACAGAGTATGCTATAATCCGGATCCAGGGTATGGGCGCAGCCATCCAGTGAGGATCAAATAAATAGACTCAGGTATGGTCGCAGCCATCCAATCAGTGAGTCATGTACATAATGATAATAATCCACAATCGCAGCCTGGATTACAACAGACACAATCCAGGGTCATGCGCTCCATATCGACCCAAACAAAGTACAAGTTCAAGCATGCGAATACGTGAGCTGAAGTCGAACATGAAAGAACATCATCTGATTACCAGCCAATGATGAAAGCTGTTAACAGACGCGAGAGAAACCACCAATAATGACAATGGTCCTCAAGGTACTACAGGTACAATCTACGGCGTGTGAATAAATGAGTTGGTGTCGAACACCCGCAGAATCACTCGATCGGAGGCCAATGATGAAAACCTCACGTCGAATGCGACGAACCTGCCATTGAGGCATGCAGGCTCCAAGGTACCATAAGGGAGTCTCTAGATCAGCTTTCTGGATAATGAGCTGAAGTCGACAGGAAGTGACCTTGATCGAAGGTGGGCCATAATGTTTCCCACATCATCGACACGAGATAGAGGAACATGATGTTTTTGTTGTGAATCAAGATCGTATGAGAAACAGAGGAAGGTTGATATTTGCAGAGGCTGACTTCTCTTGAACATATAAACGACACGACAGTGGACTTGGCAGTATTTGACATCAACGGATCAGAGGTCATGGTGACGAGGCAATGAGCAGATGAGAGGTCAAAAGGGATTACCCAAACCCACGGAGGCAAAGTGAAGCAACGAGATGAGATGTCCCCAACCCGACACGAATGCAGACAAGTGCCATGTTCAAGAGCGACATACTGCCGACGACAACGACGACGGTTCCATTTTTCCCCCACCATTTCTGGCGAGTACCCCAATTATTTTTGATAACAAGCTTGAAGGGGATAGCATATGCTTGTGATATAAGTCCGCCCTTCGGGCGAATCCATCCTAGTGCATTTAACGAGTCCTAGGAAGGAGAAACTCGGAGAACGTCATTGCGACGGAATCCAATGTCATCAGGGTTTAACGAGTCTGACAAAGGAAGAACTTGGCGTCTTTTCATGTTTAGAGAGTTTGAAAAGACAGCGGAAAAGAAAACTCCACAGGTCCCTTTTCGTAAATAGTTTCCCAGATCCGAAAAGGTAGAAAACAATATTCGGGAAAACCTCCTAGTCGCGATAGGCTAGGGTATTCCTTTTTCGTAATCGATCCAGCCCAGCCCGAAAAAGGGTTAAACTTATACTGGGTGAATGTCGATTCGTGTCCATTTTAACGAGATCAAAACGACAAGGGCCTCGGCGATCTTTTCATATTTAGAGAGTCAGAAAAGAGCTGAAAGATGACTCCTCCTGGAGGAATGAGTGCTATAAAGGGAAGCAACTGGTTCCGGTGATAGTGGAACTACTCAGAACAAGTAAAGGTTGAGAGGCTGGATAACAAGACCACTCATTGCAGTGGTTCCTCAGGAACGGTTAAAACAACCAAGTGAAGGCATATGATCGGCCCAGAAGATAATGATGATGGAGTGAGAAAACCAAGGCTCATCTGGAAAAAACAGGCTGATAAAATGGCAATCACAAGGGGTAAAATGGGAATGGTTTCATTTTTACACAAGATTGAAATCAGGAAACTCTACTTGAAGTTGGTTTCATTTTTACACAAGCTTGAAACAAAGATAAACTATGCTTGAAACTAGTTTCATTTTTACACAAGCTTGAAACAAAAACAAACTATGCTTGAAAAATTAAGCATGCCCCTAGCATGGTGACTCAATTCGAGGTACATGCCCCCCAAGCTTCAATCCATATGAAAGGAAGATGGAGTGAAGGTTCAAGTTACGAGATTAAGGAAAAGACTCAACTGGTATTTTACGAAAACTTATCAAAGACTTGAATTGAACAGGAATGTGTTTCATTATTTTAATGAGGTTGACACATTAAAAGAACTAGCCTCAGAACACCTTGTTTCATGGTTTAAGGAGCTTGACACAAGAAAACGAACTCTGCTCCGGACACCCTTGTTTCATTTTTTAGGGAGCTTGACACAAGACAAGGAACTCTGCTCCGACAACCTAAAATCATTTTTTAAGGAGCTTGACACAAGACAAGGACCATGCTCCGATGAAATCTCATCATAATGAGCTAAGAAGTCATCGCTTCCAAGAGTTGCCCATCCGATGGAAGGAAACATCTTGGAAGCTCGGGACTCCAATGCCCCAGCACCTGATGCACGACGGCATCACCACTGAGCACAGGCACAGGGTAGGTAGCCACAAAGTTGACCTGCGGTGGGGTAGATACAATAGGTGGATAGAAACCAGGAGGGGGTGATGGTGGTCCAGATGCCACATTAGGACCAAAGGACGAAAGCTGATCAATGGTCACAATCCTTCCTTCATGCGGAAAACAGACCACACGAAAGAGGGAGGAGACGAGCGCTCCCATGGCATAGGTGTAATCGCGCCCCAAGAGCGCTGCATTGGATCCAAGGGGCCTGGAACAACCATCACGTCCATATGGACGGTTTTACCTCCCAAAGTAACAGGTAACCTTGGAAGGATCCCTAAGGGTTGACTCGTTTTTCTATTAAATGCCAACAGATTCTGTGTAACAGGCGCAAGCGGTGGGGAACCGAAAGCTTGCCAGGTAGTGGAGGATAAAATACTAACAGACGCACCTTCGTCTATAATGGTGTTGGGTACGACCAGACCAAAAGCCTGTACTGTTATCTCGAAAGGCACATAAGACGAAAGGCGGTATCCCGCAAATCGATTCCAATCAAAGGAAGCGACCAAACTACTCGGAGGGTCTACCATCGAATCGAGATGGTTTTCCCCTGGTGTTACGGAAGAAGAAGGAGCATCCTCCACGACCTCCATCTCGAAGGTGGGAGGAGTATCCTCCGAGACCTCCATCACGGGAGGTGGAGGAGCAACTTCTTGGGATATAGGGACAGGAGAATATTTCTCCAAGTCCGAGGAATCTGAAGAAACAAGAAGAACCTGAGGGATGTGAGATCCACTCTCAACGGAAAAGACCTGGTGCACCGCAGACGGGGCCAGCTCAACCGATCTCATGACCAATGGTTGGTCGGGAATGGATTCCTGAATTTGAATTTCCGAGGGAGCAGGATCGACCAAGGATGACTCTTGACCAATCGTAGTATCGACTGGTGGAGGACTCAAAGAAAGCTGTTTGTAACCAGTCGGAAGGCATGGTGTAGAAACAGTTGAGTTGTCCAAGACTCTCTTGGCTTCATCCATGTACGGACAAAGGTGAATGGAATGGTGCCCTCCACACAACTTACATGGATTGGTAATCTTATCCTGCTTTTTAGGAGCCTTACCAGCACTAGCTGAAGACGTGCCCCCAACCTGACTCCCGGAAGCCAAAGGCAATGGCGGATGACTGTTGGACCATGCTTCGAGCACCTTGGGAATGCCAGGGCAATCTCAAAGAAGATGGTCTCCCGTGCACAACATGCAAGGGTATTTGACATTCTGTGGAGGGTTGGAAGGTTTATCAAGAGGAGGTGCATTAGAAGCAGCAGCTGCAGCCTTAGCCTCTCGCTTATCAGACTTCTTCTTCTTTGTCTTCTTCTTCTTCTTCTTAGCCACCTCGGTTATTTGGAATCCAGATTCTCACCAGCGAAGTAGAAGAGGAGGACGGTAAACAGGTGAAGAAGGGGAGAGGTCCACCTTAGAATCAACATGATGTTGTTCAGGTGGAGGAGACAGTTGAACAGTAGCCGAGACATTCGGGACCACAGAGGTTGAGAACAACCAAATAGGCAACCCAACAGTTAACCCGGGAAGGGACAGCTTTCCAAAAGGAGGAAAAGGACCCAGATTCCCATCGGAGGGGATTCCTTGGTTGGTGAACTTCGAAAAAGTTGCCATTAGAAATGATCTTCAGAACAACACAACACCCTAAGGAAACTAACTTTAACCAGGAATATTTCGTGGGCAGTTAATTTTAAAAACATTGAAACAAAACTCTACCATTTCATCTTTTAAGAGCCGAGAAACAGGCAAAAGGTGACTCTATCACTTTCAAATTGGAAACAAGCGTGAAAGGACAAGCGCTTGATGACCTTTTCAAATTTAAAGAGTCAGAAAAGATTGAAATGACTACTCTGGAATCCTAGGCAAAGGGTGTACCAAATAATCGTGCACTGCAATATACACCTTGGTTTTAAAATAAAACTGAAATCAACCAAGGACTTAACGTATGTGCAAGAAATCTCCCCGAATGATGTGTCCGGTGTATCACAGGTATAAGGCGGTAGACTCGGCTTCCTATGGATAAAGGATAGCAACCTAGTGGGGTCTCCCTTTATATACACGACGGTACGGGGAGCACAAGTCCGTACTAGTGCTATCCAAAGCCAAGAGGCGAACGATAGCTACTAGGTTTAACGACGCCGGAACACGTCTCTAACCTAGACCTCTAAATATTTCGTTAATGTTTCAATGCTTCCTTAGGTAAATTGAGTAGATTTTAAAGTTGATCTTCAATTACGTTTCGGTTTCAAGGCCCTACCGTATGTCATATGACAATCTCCTGTATGCAGTTACATGAGAAAAGAAAACTTTTCAATTTGATGAATGCTATCTAGTTAAAGGAAGAGTTTCAAACAATGATGCAACAAACAACAACACCGCAAACGAAATCCTTTTCCAAACTAGATGACTTTCAGTATCCAAAAGTATTCTAAAACATTCAACGAAGCGAATTATGCAATGTAATCTATGCAAAATTCTTTTTCCGAAAACTATGAAATTGTAATCTATGAACAATTTCCTTTTTCTTTTCAAATGATAAGAATGCACTCAATGCATTTTTCGATGAAATGAGAATCTACTTAATGCAAGATTTTAATAAAAGAGAATGCACTCAGAGCGATTTTTAGTTTTCAATCATTAAACAATGTGATCTAAGTTCAATGATAAATCTCAAAAATACTTTTCGATGCAATGTGATCTAATGCATTTAAACGAAAAGGACACTACGAGACGAAAACTAAAAGAACGCAAATCTCCTTAAAGAAGGATGAAAGAAAAAGGGATGAAAACAAACACTAAGAATGCAATCGTTGTTTCGAAATACTTTGTGACAAAATCCCTCAAAAGTTGACAAGACATACGCGGTCAAACACAAAAAGGACTTCCAAAGCATGAGATCAAAACAAGGCATTCATTCCCTTTTACATCAAGTAATCATGGAAAAAAGACATTCCAAACAATGAGCAATGTAATCTATGCTCATACAGAGGAAAGTCCGGAAGGGAAAGACACACTGGTGAAGGATTTAGGGAAAAAATATCAAATTTCACACATCCTGAAATTGGCCCGACTTGTAGATTGACAACTAGCGCCAACTGGCGCGACTTGTACATTGAAAACTAGCGCCAATGGCCAATTTGCGCGGGTTGCTAACTGACAACAAGCGCCAACTCCTGAAAATGAAAAAAAAAAAAATCTCCCAACCAAGACCAGACTCACCACTTCAAGCAGAATCTAAAACAAACCCAGAAGAAAAATACTGACCAAAATAAACTTCCGAACAAGGGTAACCCTACCACCTACAGGAAATGGCGCGACTATCTGGCTGTAATCCGCGCCAGACAAGGAATGGCGTGAGTGATGGACTGGCAAACTGCGCCAACTGGCGCGACTGTCAGGCTAAAAACCGCGCCAATCAAGACAACCATTAAAAGGTGAAAATTCGGAAAAGCAGAGGTCAGATCTGATCCTCTGGGGTTGAACCAAAAGCCAAAACACAAGAAGAGCCAGCCCAAAAGACCAACCAAGCAAGGAAAACCACGAAACAATCAAAACGAGACAATTCAAGCGAGACAGTGAAATCTAGACGTCCCCAGCGGAGTCGCCAAATTTTTGAGGAGGTAAATCCCCTCTGCGGACAGAGGCGATCCCTACTAGCCCAACAGGGGTCTAGCAACAATCACAAAATGTTACGACGCAGGTTCCTAGTTACGAATGAAAGGACCAAAGATGGGGGCCTACCTGGAATCCAATGCTATGATCTGAAGAAGAGAGCGTTCCCGTTCCTCAGCCTCGGCAGATCACGATCCCCCCACGATCTCCGCGGATGGACACCTGCACATGCAAGAAACAAAAAGATACAAGCATAAAATCCGGCATACGTAACTAAATATCAGTCAGAAAGGATATTACTCATATTAACATCATTGAAAACAGAGTGGAACCATAATCGTAATCATTCATTAAATAACAATCGAAGAAAGATTACAACCAATGTTCTCGATCGTCGGTGTCTCCCATGGGTCTCCAAATATTCACGTCTCGCAATGCTCTCGCTGTGGAAAGGGACAACCTCTCCAGAGTCTCTCGACGATAGTCTCCTTACTTGAGTCGGCCTTATGGGAAGAAAGAGGGCTCTACAAAGACAAAGGCTCTTGGGAATTTGGAGAGATTCAAAGCTTAGGCACTTCAAGACTAGCTTGCCATGGAATTTGGTGCTTATAGATGGGGAAGGAGGAGTTGGGATCCCTATAATTGTGGGATTCGTCCTATCCTCAAGGAAGGTTCCATGGGAGGTGGCAAACCACTTCCCTTCCATAGAACTCCCCGCAGCCCAACCTCCCAACTCAAGATAGGCAATGGCTTCTAGTTTGTTAAACACAACTTCCGCTATCTTTATTTAAAAACACCTTAAATTGGCCGGGCGCGATTCTCACGTCTGGGACAAGAGCGCCAACATGCGAGAAATTCTCTTTGTAGGATTTTCCTCATTGGCGCAAGTGATGAACTGTCCGCCCGCGCCAATGCAAAAGGAGGTGTTTTCATGACTTTTTGCAAGGAGATGTCTTCAGGGAAATTGAAGCTCATGCTTAGAGGAATGCATTGATGATGATTTCAAGGCATGTCAATGTTCACAGGTCACAAAATGGGTCCTCCACTGTGCGGGACGGGGAATGGTAGGGACGATGACAAATTACTGTGTAACAATGGACATGATAGAATGCGAGAATTTTCAGGGGCACCCATAAAATGGAAGAGGTTTTACTATCCCTCCTTAAGAAAAAAATCAGGGAATCCGTGGCCTCCTCTAAGCTTGAATCCCCTACTGACCTGCCATATTGTGTGGATCTTCACATTTTATCCGTTCTGGACATTCTTCTCACCCTTATCTCTCAGTCTCAGAAAAATTGATAATGCATGGATTAGATGTTCACTGGTCCCCTCTGGAGACTGGCACAGTCAAGCTGAACTATTATGGGGCTGCGAAGGGTAACTCAGGAACGTCAAGCTTTGGGGGAGCTTTCAAAAACTCTCATGGTGAAATCATTTGGATTTATGCAAGGGATCTGGGTACCACCACAAAAAACGTGACAGAGATCCACACCTATGAGAATGGATTAGGAATAGGCAACATAAAAAAATTTTGTCCTATGATCATCAAAGTGATTCAATGTTGGAAACTCAAGCCAACTTAAAATTACAGCAAGGGGTGGAAGTGTCCAAGGTTTTGAACAATTTGCTTTTGAACATAATCCTCTGTAAGATAAAATTCCACATTGACAAAGCCACTGGACTTCATTTCCAAGATGTCAGAAGAAAATTAAATGGTCTGGAAGACAAGCTAGCTAACGAAGGTATGGGGGTACCTAGAGACTGCGTTCGTTATCATGAGAAGATCTGGAGGAGGGGAGGTTGCATCAGCAGTGTGAGAACATCAATCCAAAGGACAACCGGTCTAATGACTCCAACTACCTTGAAATCACCGATATCAATCATCATCACAAAAGCCACCCATACAAAGTCGTTATTAATAATATCTACCTTGATTCATAATCCCAAGGAAGCCACTTTTGCAGGTGCAGGTGTTCACGCCGCGACCCCTCCTGGACACTATCTTTCCATCCCTTCACACATGTCCAGCTTAGCCCCTCGCATCATTTCTCAAGACATCCTATCACCCGCATTCATTCCCTGCCTCATGCCTTCCCACTCCCCAACACTCTCCTCTTCGTATGAATACCCTACCCCTGATCCCCATCACCATGCTCTTTCCTGCTTCCATCTCTCCCTACTCCCTCTTCCATCCGCATTCGTATCCCTCCCTCCATTGCATGAGGCCTAGGCGAGGCTCCAGCCCAACCCCCCCACACGGTAGAGGCCGTGGTCGAGGATCCTCTCATTGGTGTAATCCAAGCACTCTGCTCACTACGAGGGCTGGATCTTTCACCAAGAGTGCTGCTCTGACCTATGTCGTTGTTGTTAATCTTGAAACACAGGAAAGGATTACAAACCTGGTAGCTCAAGAAACAGTTCTAAGGCATAGGGTTACATCAGAAGATGTTGATCAGGAGTTTGAGTGGATCCTTGACCTAGGCCTCTCCTAAGCTTGGGAGAACTTGTACTACAGAGCCATTGAACTCTCATGGAAAATGAAGATGATCCTCAACCTTGCAATGCTGGAGCAGGAGAATTTGGCGAAAAAGGTGGAGAACAAAATTGACATGTTGACAGACAATTTTTTCATCTATGTTGAGGCAGTGCACCTATAATATTCCCAATTAGCAATAGCTAATTGGAATATTAATTCAGACAGATTTTGCCGCCGATGGTTAAAGGGGAATAACAGTGAGCGGGCCGTGAACCCATCCAAGCGCGGGAAGGTAAGTACACGGCTGAGTTGGCAGCGTGGGGCCGAGAGGGGCTGCACGGGAAAGTGAGAGTCAAGGGCTTGTGACGAAGGCCGCATACAAAAGGAAGGGAGCCACCATGTTTTGGGCCATTATGGAATGTTATGAAATTATCACTAGTCGCCAAGACTTGAGCACGCCGGCTACTTAGCCAGTCTGCAGCACTGTTCAGTGTGCCGTGTATCTCCGAGCGGAGATCTCAACCTTAGCCCCAGGGGACTTCGAGTGCCTGCTCGGGTGAGGCAGTCCTACCGTCATTTTGCAAGAAGACCGGGTTTGGAGAGTGTGTAGAGTCGAATCGGGAGCTTCTCAGGGGATCCTTCACAGCGCAACTTATTAGCAGCACGCGACAGTGTTTCCAGCCATTCGCACCCATAGGAAAGCCGCTATACCTTGTTTCTTGAGCATATCTTTTATCTTGCCTGCACCTGTTGAGCGCTATCATCTAGGCATCTTTGTAATTGCTGGAATTCCCCGCATAATCTAATGGCTTAGTGATTTCTCAGTTTAACGTATATCTGTTTCATACACAGTTCCTATTATTTTACGTGTTATTGAATGTGTGCTCATAGAGTCACTCCATTGCTGTAGCATTTGCTGTGTTTTATTAATATATTTAAACGGGAATAGTACAGTGGTATCAGAGCACGGTTCTGGCTCAGCCTGTGGAGTGAGTAGTCTATGTCCTCAGAAGGAAACCCCTACATCTTCTACAGAGGTAGGAAATACAGAGATATTGAGCGTAGGTTGGAAAACACCTACGACGAAGGGGATTGTATTCGAGTATTGGACACGGACCCGGAGGAGCCAGGGATAGACGCGGAAGAGAGAGAGAGACGATGGTGGACGATAGCGATGCAAAACAGTTTGGGGAAGCTCTCCTTAAATCAGTACAGGATCTGTCGCGATAGATTGAGATGATGGGGCAGAGGTTCACCGCTGTTGAAGCTAGACAGCGTGAAACCCCGAGGGGTTTTCCGGTAGGTGAGGGGTCGGGTACATCCCACCATTTGCAGGAGCAGGCTACCACCCCGCACTAGGAATCACATGCCCCCACTCGTGCTACTATGCCCACTTTCCTAAGTGCAGATACTGGGATAGGAGCACAGGAGGAACCAGAGCCTGACCACATAGGTGGTTATTTTGCTGAATACCAGACATATGGGCAGGAGTTCAGGGAGGCGCTTCTGTTTAGAGATTTTGTCCAGCTCAAATGGGACCACAGGCCCCGTGACCATTACAGAGGGCACCAGCATTATCATGACTGAGACACCCAGCGTTCAGCAAGCCAATATCATTTGCCTACGTTTGATGGTTCAACAAGCAGTTCGGCAAGGTGTTGGGTGGAGAAGCTGGACATATATCTCCAGCTCAACCAGATGGAAAACACGGAGGCCATCAAGGTGGCTACACTGCATCTGGATGGTGAGGCTCAGAATTGGTGGTTCCATGGGATGGTGACACTTGGGCATTAAACTGTGACCACATACGACGAGCTCACCCAGAGACTAATAGAGAGATTCGATCAGAGGGATCCGGAGGAACATTTCGTTGAACTGACAAGGCTCAAACAGACGGAAGGCCTAGAGACATATATTGCAGATTTCCTGAAGCTTTCAGTGAGGATGCCCGATTTATCAGCGTCATGGATGATATTCATGTTCATTGAAGGGTTAGCAGAGCCACTTTGAGGATTGGTCAAATCCACGAGGCCATCCACCCTTCAGGACGCTATTGGCAGGACCCGGGATCTGCAAGATGCATTGCCCAGGACCAGAACACCTTACCCCCAGAAGCAGGTTTTCCCACCGAGAGGGAAGGATATGGGGACCCTGCCTTCCAAGGGGAATCCGGGTGGAGGACAGTTAGATGATAACGCCAGGAGGGAATTGAGAAAGAAAAAGCTGTGCTTCACCTGTCAGGAGCCGTGGGCACCGGGGCACAGATGCACGGCTAGCAAGGCACATTTTATAGAGGTCTTCTCCGAGAGCAGCGGGGAAGAGGATGGAGAGGCAGGAAATAGGCAGACAGCGCAAGATCACGGACCACCGATGGCGGGAGGTGCAGCTTTCGCACCCTCAGGGGGAACCCTTGCAGCATTGCGAGGAGTACCTAAGCATTTGACGCTGCGCGTCCGAGGGACCGTACGTAGGCAGCGAGTTTCAATTTTGGTCGACAGTGGGGCAACCCACAACTTCATTGATGCACAGATGGTGGAGTGAAGGGGCATACAGACAGAGAGTTTTGACGGATTTTCAGTATTGGTCCCAGGGGATCAGACAATGCAGTGTGCACGTTACGTTCCAAAGCTGGAAGTGACTATGGGCACCTACACAGTGACCGACCATTTCTTTGTGGTCAACATACCTGACACCAATGTGGTTTTGGGTGTACAATGGCTGATCACTCTGGGGAAGGTCACCACAGACTGGGAGGCCTTGGAGATGGAGTGGGACAATAAGAAGACAGGAAAGCATGAGAAGATACGTGGGATGCACACTTACCCACCTTAGGTTTTTTTAGCTCACCGGATGGAGGCAACTTTCCGGAAAGGAGACATAGAGTGGGATGTAGAGCTCCAAGTGTCAGAAACAGGGATCGGCAGGCGGATAGTTCATCCCGATATCCAGGCTGTCCTTGATGGGCATGACACAGTGTTCGGGGATATACCACCAGGCCGGCCACCGGATCGGGGGTTTGAGCACACGATAGAGTTGGAGCAGGGTATTCAGGCCATTATTACCATGCCCTATAGGCACCCTAAGGCCTATCGGGATGAAATTGAGTAGGCCATCCAGGAGCTGCTGTTCCTTGGGCACATCCGACCAAGCACCAGCCCTTTTGCTTCCTCCGTGGTGCTAGTAAAGAAGAAGGATGGCACATTGCGAATGTGCATCGATTACAGGGCTTTGAACAAAAAGACCCTGAAGAATCGGTACCCTATACCAAGGATTGATGAGCTGATGGATGAGTTGAGGGGAGCACAGTTCTTCTCAAAGATTGACTTGAGGTCCGGGTACTATCAAATTAGAGTAAGGGAGCAGGACGTGCCCAAAACGGCTTTCAGGTGCCACTACGGCCACTTCGAGTTCTTGGTTATGCCTTTTAGGCTAACCAATGCCCCAGCCACTTTTCAGTCTTGTATGAACCACGTCTTTCGCAGTCACCTGAGGAAGTTCGTGTTAGTCTTTTTCGATGATATATTGATATATAGCAGAACTTGGGAAGAGCATCTCCAGCACATTGAGGCAGTGCTGCGCATCTTGGAAGAGAAAAAGTTTTATGCCAAGCTCTCCAAGTGTGAGTTCGGGGTGACTGAGATGTTATATTTGGGACACATCATAGGAGTGGACGGGGTAAGGGTCCATGAAGAAAAGATCAAGGCCATCCAAGATTGGCCAAAGCCGCAGAACGTAACAGAACTATGAGGATTTATTGGCATCTGCACATATTACCGGAATTTCATCAAGAATTTCTCTCAGCTCGCAGCCCCGCTCACGGATTTGACAAAGAAGGGGGCATTTAATTGGTCGGAGATGGCGCAGGGGGCCTTTGACACGCTCAAAGAGGTTATGAGCAGCTGCCCAGTGCTCGCGCTTCCAGATTTCACGCAGCCTTTTGTTTTGGAATGTGATGCGTTGGGAGAAGGGATCGGCGCCGTTTTGATGCAGGAAGGCCACCCTATAGCTTATGAGAGCCGGAAGCTCCTTCCCCATTAGCAGTTGTATCCTATATACAATAAGGAGATGCTGGCCGTGATGCACGTGTTAGCCAAATTCCGGAAGTACTTAGTAGGTAACAGATTCAGGGTGAGGACGGATCACTACAGCCTCTGATTCTTTTTGGAGCAGAAACAGCTTCAGGAAAGGCAACAAAAGTGGATCCAAAAAATCCAGGCTTATGATTTTGACATAGAGTATGTTAGGGGGAAAAACGATGTGGTAGCTGATGCGCTTTCACGTAGACCAGCTACGTTGTCCCTGATGAGTTGGGAGGCGGATTGGAGGGCTCAACTTTTGGTGGAGTACTCCAAGGATAGGGTCGCTTGTGAGGTTCTGGATGGTCGGGTAGTGGACGATAAGTACAGAGTGATAGATGAGATTATCTATCACAGAAACAAGATATTTTTGACTGTGGGCTCCCATCTCAAGAAGAAGATACTACACGCGTCTCATGATTCACTGTTAGCTGGACATCAGGGGTTTACCAAGACTTACAAAGCCATCCGGGAGAGGTTCTCGTGGGAGGGCCTCAAAGAGGACGTACTCCAGCATGTCAGGGAGTGCGAAGTTTTCCAGCGCAACAAGGGAGAAATGAACCATACAGCAGGATTGTTGCAGCCTCTTCCCATTCCCAAGGGAAAGTGGGAGAGTATTTCGATGGATTTCATTACAGGGTTGCCCGTAGTGTAGGGCAACGATAGCATTTTTGTTGTCGTCGATCGGCTGACGAAGTACGCACATTTTTTTGCCATATCCGCACACTATATAGCCACGCAGGTGGCAGAGCTGTTCTTCCGGGACATCTTCAGGTTGCATGGTCTTCCCAAGACCATTGTCAGTGACCGGGACAGCCGCTTCATGGGTGGGTTTTGGCAGGAACTTTTTCGGTTGGTGGGGACGGAGTTGACGCCAAGTACCAGCTACCACCCCCAGACAGATGGGCAGACAGAGAGAATTAACAAGTGGCTGGAAGGTTACTTGCGAAATTATGTCAGCGAGCAGCAAAGAGCATGGCTAAAGTGGTTACACCTAGGGGAGTATTGCTATAACACCACATATCACATATCTATCGCTATGTCCCCATTTTATGCAATGTATGGCTACCATGCTATGTCTTTCGTTGATGTGATTTTTGGTGCTAGCAAGGCCCCGAGAGCCAAATATTGGATCCAGGAGAGTCAGGACATCCTCCAGGCTCTCAAGGATAACATAGCCACTGCACAGAATCAGCAGAAGCTGTATGCCGACAAGGGTCGGGTGGAGAGACAGTTTGAAGTTGGGGATTTAGTTTACCTGCGCCTACAGCCATACCGACAATCCAATTTGAAGCGGAAGGGGGTGGAAAAGCTCAAGCCCCATTTCTATGGTCCCTATCGGGTGATACGCAGGGTGGGTCAAGTTGCCTATGAGTTGGAACTGCCCCAAGGCAACAAGATTCATAATATTTTCCACGTATCATTCCTGAAGAAGGCTTTGGGATCACAGGTGACAGCGACGGAGGAGCTTCCGCCCACAGATGACGAAGGGCATTTGGTGCTGCAGCCAGAAGCCATCATTGATGTCAGGGAGAAGCGGTTGCGGAATAGAACAGTCCGGGAATTCTTGGTAAGGTGGAAGAACCTGCCGGATGAGGATGCTACATGGGAGGGTGAAAATATCTTGCAGCACCCATCATTGCAGTTGCTTGGGGTCAAGCAACATTTTTCCGGGGGAGACTGTAATATTCCCAATTAGCAATAGCTAATTGGAATATTAATTTAGACAGATTTTTCCGCCGATGGTTAAAGGGGAATAACAGTGAGCGGGCCGTGAATCCATCCAAGCGCGGGAAGGTAAGTACGCAGCTGAGTTGGCAGCGTGGGGCTGAGAGGGGCTGCGTGGGAAAGCGGGAGTCAAGGGCTTGTGACGAAGGCCGCATACAAAAGGAAGGGAGCCACCATGTTTTGGGCCATTATGGAATGTTATGAAATTATCACTAGTCACCAAGACTTGTGCACGCCGGCTGCTTAGCCAGTCTGCAACACTGTTTAGTGCATCGAGTATCTCCGAGCGGAGATCTCAACCTCAGCCCTGGGGGCCTTCGAGTGCCTGCTCGGGTGAGGCAGTCCTACCGTCATTTTGCAAGAAGACCGGGTTTGGAGAGTGTGCAGAGTCGAATCGGGAGCTTTGTTAGAAAATTATATATTATGGAGCAATGAAACACATAAAATATGCGGAAAATAAAAGCACACAAAACACATAAAACCAGAGAGACACAGATATACGTGGTTCACCCAGTTTGGGCTACATCCACCCTGAACAACCAGTCCTTCCTTTTATTATCCAGCAAAAATGAAGAGACAAAACCTACAACAAATCTGCTGTAATATCCTCTGTTCTCTCTCACAGTCTCCCTCTCTGTTTCTCACTCCGAGAATAAACATACAATACACAGCCGCAATACAATGCCCTCAAAACGAGGGGTTGCCTTCTAGGGCAAAAAACCCTAATCTAAACATAACTTCTACTGTCAGATCATTTGCCTAATGAACGGCCCAGATTGACTAGAAATTACTATACTTTTACAAGGCAATTTTACATCTATTTTTAGCTTCGGGGGCGCTGCCCCCAAAATCCCCCGCTAGGGGGGGGCTCCGAAAAGCGCTGCTGCCCCCCCCTGGACCCCCAACGACAGCGATTAATTACGGGCGACGTTGCCGCCCCTTTTAAGGTACAGGGGTCCAATGCTGTGATACAAAGTAAACAAGATAATCAGGCTCCACAGCCAACAAGCTTCTCAGGGGATCCTTCACAGCGCAACTTATTAGCAGCACGCGACAGTGTTTCCAGCCGTTCGCACCCATAGGAAAGCCGCTGTACCTTGTTTCTTGAGCATATATTTTATCTTGCCCGCGCCTGTTGAGCACTATCATCTAGGCATTTTTGTAATTGCTGGAATTCCCCGCATAATCTAATGGCTTAGTGATTTCTCAGTTTAACGTATATCTGTTGCATACACGGTTCCTATTATTTTACGTGTTATTGAATGTGTGCTCATAGAGCCACTCCATTGCTGTAGCATTTGCTGTGTTTTATTAAAATCTTTAAACAGGAATATTACAGCACCACTGTTGGTTTGTCACGAAGGACTCACACCGTTACACTATGCAGAAAAAGCACACTAATGCAGGTGATCTCTCACCCATCGTAAAAAAGGAAGCGGTTGGCACTTCCTCAGGCGATCCCGTGGCTCCATCTACTTAAGCAGGGATCACTCAAGAGTTGTCAATCAGCCTAGACGAATACCCAAAAAAGGGAATGCCTTAGCTCCTCTCGTGGTCTCTAATTTTGAAATTTTCCATATCCTAGGCTTGGCTAACGGACGACTGTGGTCGTTCTTTCTTTATATGCTTCTGTTTACTCTGTTTACTATGGGCTCCGACTTTATTTATTATGCACTCTAAACAATGTCAAAAGGCTCTATCCAAGGCACTGCAAGCCTGTTTGTTAGATATGTGTTGGAGCATCTAGCTCACACATTTAAATATTTTTGAATTAAAAAAATGAAACTATAAATTTTATAATAAAATTTAAACACTATAAAAAAATAAAAAAAATTAGTAATATTTATATATAGAGATTAGAATCAATGATCAAATTTGAAGAGATAACTTCATTTTATCTTTTCAATATTGACAAAGTTAAAATAAGTTATTCTTTTTATGTAAAAATGAAAAACAATTTTAAATTTCATATATATCAAAACACATCATAAATTCTACTCTGTCAATTTATGTAGATATTTAACACATACCAAAATTCTAGGTATAATTGAATGAGTACACATAAACAACACTTGTTCACCCGTATTACAATATATATAGAAATCACATGGGAGAAATTTAATACTACCATTTACTTACAATATATATAAATAATACAAAGGGAATTTAGTAAGACCATTTAATGTATCATCTCATGGACACCATTCTTCAAATACAATAAATTACTTTGCAATGAAGCTATTTTTCTTTCTTGGAGGGTAACTAGCTCATGATTTAATGAAAAAGACTAGCTGATGAATTAATGTAAAAGAGTGAAGATAGATCTAACTGAATAGTTAATATGGTACAATACTTGCTAAGGTTTTGAAAATTGGGTAGCAAGCTTAGTGGGCTTGATTGTGAGAAAAAATCCATAGTCAAGCACCAAAGGAGTCTTAGGATGGGTGACCTCATAGAAATGACCTCCCCAAAAGTGGTTATTAGGTGTTTCCTAGTGTAGTTGAGACTAATACCCTAATGCAAGTGATAAATTGTCAGTTAATACTAATACCCATAGATAAAAATAATAGTACTTACATTGAATCAATTGTAAGAACATGTATAGGTGGAGAAATAGAGGATTCTGAGGTACCAATATTAAATCAAAACCCCAAGAGGATTGTGTTAACGGTGTTGGAAATCCATCAATCAAGGGGATATCCCCGATGTGAAGTCTTAGTTAAACCTCATATTCTTTGGAGTATGTGTACCAACTAGAAATATGGCCAGTTGCCATTATCCTTAGGGATTTTTCGTAGCTTCCATTATTAACATAAGATGTTATGTGAACATTCTTTGAAACAAGCATGTAATATTCCGTTTCTTGATATCGTCAAAATGGACATAATATTTCCATGGTATTTTCCCATGGTATCATCCGGAAATTAATAAAACAGGGTCTATGGAGTGTCCATCAAGCCTATAAAAGGGGATAGAAGAAAAAAATATTTCCATGGTATTTACGGTGGTATTTTCCCATGTTATCATCCATAAATTAATAAAATAGTCTCTAGAGAGTCCATCAAGCCTATAAAAGGGGATAGAAGCTACATATTCGGAATCATTCGGGTTTATATATCTCATTTTGTTTTTCTTGAGAACTTGGCATGGCCAGTTCCAGTTTGATCCCACGGACAAAAATCTCGTGGGTGTTATTTTGTCTGGTGGATCCATTCAGGGTCCACCATTGTGCTTCAGTGTTTTGTTTTCTCTTTTAATGAGCAGTAGGACATGCCACTGTATGGGCTCCGATATTTTCACATCGACATGTCCTCATTTATTTATTTAGTAATATAAATAAACGATACATTTCCAAATCCCATTATGTGGAGTGTTTTGTTGAAAATATTTTTATGAGAACATATAAATGTGCCAGATATGTTGATTATTTAGTTGTTTGGGATCTTATAGTGGTATCAGATATGTGCATCCTGCAAGCCTGAGGGATGGTCATTTTGTTCGAGAAGTAATATGGTATTAAGGTCAAAGACAAAGAAAAAAAAACATATTTAATTGGAAGGATGGAGGGGATGTTGGGACTAGACCAACTTAGATTCATCTTAACTACGGATTTATTAAGTGTAGAGAGGTGATCAAATCTCTCGAGGTGCAAACCTATTTTCTGAGTGCAAAAAGCTAGGAAATGTTTGCACCTCGAAAGATTTGATCCCTCTTGGCACTTAATAGATCCATAGTTAAGATGGATCTAGACTGGTTTAGTCATGTGCAACCAAGGAAAATCTATCGATAATATGAGGAACATATAATTAATTTTATCAATAATATGTAAATGCATCTAATATTAATATAACCATTTTAAATATGCTAAATATTTTTGAGATTTATCGAGTCATTTTAATTTTAAATTTTGTTAGTTAACTCAATTTGTTGAGATCATAAATATTGTAAAATAACTTTAATGATGAAAAATGATGAAATAAAATTTTTGAATGCAAAGTGACAATGTAATAATATTGAACGATAGAAAATGTGAATAATAAGAATGTAGTCAATTTCAAATAGCCTTCATTATGATCAATCTCGAACTATTTTCTTCTACTATTCTTATTGTCACCCTTGTTAGTTTTGTCATATTTTCATATCGATTATATGAAAAAGGAAGTAGAAATCATAAATCATAAACCATTTAAACATTTAGCTCGAGTTGTTGTAGTAAACATCATACCTTGTATCTCTTGCTTTCCAATATTGTTAGGTTTAATTACTATAACACAAAAATAGTTCTACATTGTCAATAATTTTTGTTCTTACACTGAAATCAATGCACACTATTAATCCAATGACTTTAAAATTAATGTACCACCATACATCCAATTACATCAAATCAAAAATCAACATATACACTGAAATCAATGCATATAATGCAAGAAATCAAATAATATTAGAAAACATCTACACAGAAATCAATGCATCTAATGCAACTAATCAAATAGGATTTCAAATCAAAATCTACACTCAAATCAATGCATCTAGTGCAATTAAGAAAATAGGATTAGAAGCCAACATATACACTAAAATCAATGCATATAGCGCAAGAAATCAAATAGGATTATAAATCAACATCTACATTGAAATCAATGCAATTAGTGCAAGAAATCAAATAGGATTAGAAATCATTTATATTGAAATCAATGCATATAGTGTAAGAAATCAAATATAATTATAAATCAACATCTACATTGAAATTAATGCATCTAGTGCAAGCAATCAAATAGGATTAGAAATCACCATCTACACTAAAATCAATGAATTTAGTGCAAGCAATCAAATAGAATTAGAAATCATCTACGTTGAAATCAATGCATCCAGTGCAAGTAATCAAATATCATTAGAAATCAAAGTATACACTAAAATCAATGCATCTAGTGCAAAAAATCAAATAGGATTAGAAATAACCATCTACACTGAAACCAATGCATCTATTGTAAGAAATATTCTTCCCTCTCTCCCCCCTCCATATATATCGATATGTCCCCCCATCTCTCTTTCTTTGTCTCTTTATCTCACCCCCATAAACACACACACTCTCTCACTCCATATTTATCAATCTCTTTGTCCCTCCATCCCTGTCTCCACCTATCTCTTCTTTCTCTTCACCTTCCCTCTATATCTTTATATCCCTTTGTCTCTCTATATCAACCCCAAAACATACACTCTCTTTCTCCAATCTATCTATCTATCACTCCCTCCTCCTCTCCCTCCCTCTCTCTCTCTTCCCCTTGCCTCCCCCTCCCCCTCTCCTATCTCTCTTCCCTCCTACTATACTCTCTCGCTCTCCCTCCATCTTCCTTATTATTCCTCTCTCTCTCTCCAACTTTCACTCTCTATGTCTTTCTTCTTACCACCCTATCTCACCCCCTCCATCTCCATCCCTCTTTCCCTACCTCTCTCCACACTCTCTCTTCCTTTCTCTTCCACCTCTCTCTCTCTCTCTCTCTCTCTCTCTTCACATTCTAACTTTGTCACTATATGCCTCCCTCTATCCTTCTCTCCCCCTTCCTCTCCATCTCTTCTTCTTTATCTCTTTATCTCACCCCCAAACATACACACTCTCTCTCCATCTCTCCCTTGTCACTCTCTCTCCACTTGTCACTCTCTATGCCTTTCTTCTTCTCCCCTTCTCTCCCCATCCAACTCCATCTCTCTATCCCTCCCTATATTCCCATCAAGCTCCATCTCTCTATCCCTCCCTCTCTCCTCTCTCTCAAGACCCCTCTCTTTTCCTTCCTCTCTCTTCCTTTCTCTCCTACCTCCCTCTCTCTTCCCCCATCACAATCTCTCTCTCTCTCCCCTACAATCCTCTATATTACCCCATCGCTCTCTTCCTCTCTCTCCCTTTATTGCCTCCCTCCCTCTGTCTTCACCCCCCCGCTCTCTCTCTCTCTCTCTCTCTCTCTCTGCACTCAAATCCTCTCTCTTCCCCCATCACTCTATCTCTCTCTCCAACTATGTTACTATATTCCTCCCTTTCTTATTCTCTCTCCTTCCCTCCTCCCTTGCCTCCATCACTCCTTCTATGTCTCTTTATCTCACCCCTAAACATACAAACTCTCTCTCCATATCTCCCCTGCCAGTCCCTCTCTCTCCACTTCTCATTCTCTATGTCTTTCTTCTTCTCTCCCGCTCCAACTCTGTCTCTCTATCCCTCCCTCTCTCCTCCTCTCATTCTTCCTCTCTCTTCCTTTCTCTCCTACCTCCCTCTCTCTTCCTCTCTCTCTCTCTCTCTCTCTCTCTCTACCCTCCAATCATTTATCCTTCTCCCTCCCTCTCTCCTTCTCTCTCTGTCTCACCTCCATCTTTATGTCTCCCTCTCCCTCTCTTACCATTCTCTACCTCTCTCACTCATCTCCCCCTCTCCCTCTCTCTTCATTCCTCATCTCCCCTCTTCTTCAATTTATCTCTATGTCTCCCTTGTCACTCCCTCTATTTCTCCACCTCTATCATATGCCTTTGTTCTTCCCTCCCATATATATCTAGAGTTAATAGATACATATCTTGATATATTAATATAATAAATTTAATATAGTATTAATGTAAATTTATTAAATTTAATAATTATAATATTATAATATATTAATACCAATATTAGATTTAATAATAATAATAATAATAATAATAATAATAATATTTTATTATTAATGTTAGGGTTAATAATGTTTTTTTTTTTTTTTTTTGCATGGTATTATTATTAATTTGGTCCATGGTATTTGGTTCATAGGCTTTAAATATAATTATATGTTGATTTTTACTCCTATTTGATATATTTTTATTTATTTACCTTACCTTTTTATACCTCTTTTATAAATAGAGTATTTGGCCTATGGTATTAATAATAATTTGTCCCATAGTATTTGGCTCATAGGCTTCTTTTTGAGTTTTTGTAAATATAAAGAGTTTTATGGAGTAAATATAAAAATACATTTTATTTATTTATCATACCTCTAGTTTATTTATATTTTATTTATTTATCTTTTTTTAGAGTTCGTTAATCTCTTCATATTTTAAATTTATTTTTAATTGTTTGTTTATATGGTTATGTAAGTTATTTTCAAAGCTAACATTATTTATATTTTATTTAAAAAAAGCTTTTTATTTTGGTTTCCAACATACTTACACATGAAGTCATACTGGGCTGTAAATTGCCTCTAGAGACTTGTACCAGATGAATATTCAAATACATGTCCCGACATGGAGAGATTGATGTTGTGTTTGGAGTTGTGATTTGAAGAATATTCACTCCTTTTTCACCAAAAAAATAATAATCACTCGTTCCATTTCTTAATGCCAGATGGAGTTCCTATAACCCTGAGAATATATAGATATGCAGTTTATATAGGGTTTGGTCTATTTTTGTTTCATACAAAGAGACGGTCTGCCAACAAGAGCTTCTTAGAAAAGAATGGAGTAACGAATTGCTTCTGTATGATGTGGCGAATTGGAGACATTGAAGGATATTTTTGGGATTACTCTTTTGATAGAGACTGCTACCAGGAAGTCCTGATGCAGAGATAATAATTGTTTCAAGGATACCAAGAACAGAGGATTGGGCTGTTGAGCAAGAGTCGAGTGCATATAAACCGAAGATTGTAATAGTCAGGGCATAACGATCATGAAGGGTGCGGGCGCAGCAGAGTTTGAATTCTGGGTCGAAGGATCCAGGTATTTGGGCGTAGCGGAGTTTGAATCCAGACTAAAGGAGTCGTATATCTTAGAATGACGAGGATCCCAGGGAGTAGAGCTACCGTATCTTTATCTTGGAGATGCCTCTATTATAATAAACTAAGTATTGAATTATACAATAGGATGATCCACTAACTTGGAGGTGCAATGAAGCCATACAGACTAAGGGGCCGACGACAAAGCACACAATAAATTCAATATGTCATTCGTGCTGAACTCCAAAGGCAGTGGCCATCATTTTATCGCAGGAGCCAGGCCCAGTGTGAAGTCACTCAAAACGTGAGAACCTTGAAGCTAGAAACGCCGGAAATTCTCAGCTCTTAGAGACACTCAAATCCAAAGTGTGGTTTATGCAACAATTGGTTGTGACTTTGGGAGCCTTTCAAATGAATCCATCCTTCACACGGAAGATAACAACATCGTTCTTATGGTTATTTTATATAGAACTTCCTATTGTTGTTAGTTTTGGTTTTAGTTTGAAGTTTAAGTCATTTTACTTTTGGAAACACGTTAGGAATTGACATGGTAATACATCAGCTGGTCTTCTAGGATACAATACTTTTGCAATAAAAAATGGTAAAAAATTATAGATCAAAAGTGAGGGGAGAACAACAGACCTTTTTCTCGGAAGGTGCATGTTATCCTTAAACAATCAAAGGATATCTGGAAGGAAGATGTAAAAGACAAGCATCTCTTTGATCTTGGATCCAAATTGCAGTATACAAATTCCGAAGATATACTCTTACGGTTGGACATATTAGATATGGCTTTGTCCTTAATAAAGAAATCAGATTCGAAAAGGTCAAGTAGGGCCTTGGAGCCATCAATGATTGCTTTGATACAACCCATGTTCTTGTAGCATTCTTGTGAAAAGGTTAGACTCACAGTTACCTCTTGTTTTAATAGAATTATGGCTTTAACATTGCCACTATCACCTTACAACAATGACACCATGAGAGAGATAATGCAGTTGATAGAAGAAACCCTTCAAGGGTTGAACATCATGCTTCCTACCTTTCAGAAGCAACAGACAATTTTAGAACTCATGCCAAAATTACATTTTGGCACATTCATGCTGAATCTAGAATGTGATGAGCTAATCCAAAAATTTTACACTAGTATTACATCAGCCCATTCAGGCCATGTCAAAGCATTCATGCAAAATATTGTGCCCCTGTTCTTAAAAGGAGATGCCGACATCTGCAAGATACTAAGATCCAAATCACTGACCATTTAGAGGAAGGAACCACATGTATCACCAGATGCATATGATCTAGTCGAGAAGCTAGTCAGGAAAAACATAAAATTTCTCAGAAGGGTGCTGACTAGGAAGGAGTTGAGAAGGATTCATGGAGAAAGCAAGAACTAAATCTGCACCAACACTGAACTAAGGAGGAGAGGACTATGCTTTATCTGCAAGGGACCTTGGGCCCTTAAACATTCATGTCCAGGTTATAAGGAGGCAACAAGGGTAGATCATGGGGATTCATCCATAGTTTGGTTCACTAGTTCTTAGAAGAGAATCTATGAAGGATCCAAGCAGTCAAGTAATATGGTGAGCAACAACACCATGTTTTTCTGAGAAACTTGTAGGACAAGCCGATGATAATCATTCAACTTGAAAACGTACACGGGGAAAGGAAGGAGGTAATTCCTCCTGATCATGTGGTAGTTGAGTCTATATATATTGGGGAGAATATCCATAAAGACTATGGGTAATCACATGTAGATAACAGTCCACCAGTACATCCATTTTTGGTAACCGGAGAGGGTGGAAAACTTATCCCCACATGTGGAGAAGGTCAAGAAGAAGACATTTAAAGAGAATCAAATGAGAATCTAGTAGTATAAATCGACATGATGAGCATGATCATGGGGGGCAGCATGAAAAATATAGTATGTAGGATGAGCCATTACTGGAGGGTAAGTCAAAGGTTCAAGTTGAAGTTGTGGTCATGGGGCATTTGGTGTAGACATATACTTAGACATTCAGTAGGGCACTAGAATTTCCAGTAGAGGACTTTCGAGAAAGGATCATGCATTTCAAGATAGACCTTTTGATGTTGAAGAAGAGAGTCTGGACAGTCTCAGACATTGTCTTACTGGGGAATAGAAGAATTGAGGAGATGATAGGGGTATATGCCGAATCAATGACCAAGTTGTCTAATGTTTAGGAATGAAACAAGTCCCTCACAAGGCAGCAAGAAGAGTATAGTTGGGAGTTCCAGAGAAACACTACCAAACCACCTTTATACACTAGGAAGAGCACGTCAAAGTTCTCCAAATGAATCATGTTGGGTGACCGAATGGAGCAAAATTAGTTGAGCATTGAGCGACATCAAAAAAGTAGATTTGCAGGTATTCATCCTTCCCAAGGCATGGATTGGAAAGAGATTACAAGTTGGTACTTTATTGATAGGTTAATTTCTAGGAGGATACTGACAACCAAGGGCATATTGCAGCTTGGGCCCTTTGGCACATGCAGTGATGGAGAGCTGAGATGGTACCATAACCCACAAGTCCTAAGACTTAGGTGGAATTGGGATCTAGGAGAATCCATTTGGGGTAGGATTGGTCAGAGGATTGTTTGGGATCTAGGTATTGAAGGATCCATTCAGGATCATTTAGCATGGAGATATGGAATAACACGTTGGGTTGTAAGGGATCCTGGTATCAATGCTTATGTTTTGGACAGCAGTGAAGTGCTTGAGGGAAAGAAATCTTTCGGTAGGAGGATTTGTAATATTCCCTTTCTTGATCTGGACAAAATGGATGGAATTTTTCCATGGTATTTTCCCACGGTATAAAACCATGCTATTTTCCTTCGGTTTTTGAAGGAAATTAATAAAATGAGGTCTCTAGAGAGTACATAAAGCCTATAAAAGGGGATAGAATCTAGGCATTTGGAACCATTCAGGTTTATATATATCCTTGTGTTTTTCTTGAGAACTTAGTGTGGTTAGTTCCAGTTTGATCCCAGGGATGAAAACCCTATGGGTGTTTTTTTTTCTCTGGTGGATCCATCTAGGGTCCACGATTTTTCTTCAATATTTTGTTTTCTCTTTTAATGAACAACCATGAATGCCACTATAGGGGATCCAATATTTTTGTATGGGAATGTACTCATTTATTTAGTTAATAAAATAAATAAAGGTTGCATTTCCAGATCCGATTGTGTTTGGTGCCTTGTTGAAAATGTTTTTATGAGAACATCTAAATGTGCTAGATCTATTGATTATTCCCCTGTTTGGTATCTTACAAAGCAAGTGAGTTGACACTATGAGGCATACAATTGTGATGTATATAAGGTAATTTCACGACAATGAAGAAGATATTGAGCCTATAGAAGAAAAGTAATAGTACCATCATAAAAGAGAGACATTAGAGCATAAAAGGATCACAAGTTAGTTTGCAAAGTAGTTCAAAAGACAACCATGATCATAAAACCAAATACAACATGCCTTCAACAAGATAAGTATCAAAGCCACCAAAATAGTTCAATTTCCTTAGTACATATGAATGAAACATATACCACAAACATCTAAAGAATAGTCCTATGACATTCACAATACATGCATGAAAATGTGTTGCCTCATCGAGCTTCAATATTAAGTGGAAGTGCCAATAAAGTACATTGTTGCCACACTAGCCCCAATAGTGGAACACTTAGTCATCACTTGCTCCTCCAATGAAAGTTTTTCTCTCCTATGCCAATGCTAGAAAAGCCAAGGGGGGAATTTAAAGTCCCAAAAGTCCATTTTATTGAGTTATGAGGGTGTATTTATAATAAATGAGGTGATTCTCCACCTCCCATGTGACTCTTGACCTCTCTCATGACTCCTGAGGTTCTATAATTACTTTTCGAATTATTACAAGACCTTTGAGCTTGTATATGACTTTAGAACTCAATAATATTGACTCTTCATATTTGATGTGGGACACTTGGTCTTCCACATATTTGACATTTTCTCATTTTGGAAAATTACACAATTACATTCCACAAATGATGTGGAAAGACATTGTATCACATGTGACTCTTAAGATGACCCTTGACAATGATGAAATGGAACTTCATCATGGTGTGGTATTTCTAAGTTTCTCCTTTTTCTACCTCCTTGATGTCTTCATGATGGACCTTGTATGTCATTTGTCTTTATCCTCCAAGGGGGCTGATTGATATGGAGTCTTCTATGTGATCTAGTGTCCCTTCATCGTGATTGAAGACTTCTTCATGGTTCCAGCTTCACAAGTGTCTTTTAGCATAGTCTCATTCTCTTTCTTTCCAAGCATCATCCTATCATGCTAGGATATAGTACTTGTAAATGAAATACACTCATTACAAGACATCAACCGTTCAGAAATTTCCTAATCTAGTTTTTTTCATAAAATCCATTGACTAACCTGGAACTCGATACTCGATTGGGAGGAAGGATCGAGGATTACATAATGCACAGTTCTAGAGGGAAGGAGTGAGGGACTAAGGCTTGCAACTGTGCAATGCAGTTCTAGAGGCATGATAAGGAGTATTATATAGTTAAGGGTCATAGTGAAGCAAACTTTCCCACTGTGACTACACAATGCATGATTTTGGAGGGACAATGGGCAGCTGGATTGTGTATTTCAAGGAAGAAGAGAGAGAGACTACTAGTTGCAACTATACGATGCACATAAATAGGTTGACTGGGAGGTTGAATTGTGAAATTATGGGGAGAAGGAGGTTGATCTAGAGCATTATGACTACGCAATGCACATTCCTTGGAGGCAGTGATTGCGCATTACACAGTTTTAGGAGGTAGGATAGGCTTTGTGGCTTGAGACTACACAATATGTAGTTGACAGAGACATTTTGGGAGGATATTTACTAGAGAAGGATCAGTTGCAGAAAATGACAAGGTGTGGGATCAAAGAGAAGAGAGATGGGGCCATAACATGACATGAACATGATCACACACTTATATATGATCGACCACTAGACATGGAAGCACTTACCATGCACAATCAACATGTCCTCATTGAAACGACAGTAAAACAACACTTAACTCCAAATGTGACACTTATACAGTTTAGGACGACAATGATGACATTAGTACGACAACGCATGAAAATTTTGGAATGAGTCTAATACATGTCTATATGTTAAATAAGACCAATTGGTACCAAATTTTCCTCTTGAACTGAACTCAAAAATCCGCTTTTACAATGTGCGACATTTCAGATACACTTTGTGACATAGGTGATGACACTAGTTAAACAATGCTCCAAACTTGAGGAATTTTTCTAATGCATGTATTCATGATGGAAAGAACACATTATTTTTGGAGAATGAATCATAACTTCCCTTCAAGGGTGTACAAATGACTCCCTTTGACCAGATGTGACACTTCCCTAACCAAAGGATGACACCCACAACAATAACACAATTATGAAAATGACACTTGAAAAAGCTAAAGAAAGTGAAAGTGACACATGCCATAGAAAATAGAACACAAAATTTCCATTTGTAGAAGTGAAAGAAATAGAAAACGATAGTCACAAAAGTGAAAAACACACTGATGAAAACCAATGTGCACAAAAGTGACAGTTGAGAAAATTCACTGGGACGATGATAAAATTGTAACTATTAGTGAGGGATCTGCAAACCTAGGATTGTGCACTGACTGTATAAAGGTATTGCACAGTCTCTGTGTACAAGGACTACGCAATCATTATCCTCATAGATTTTGAAAGCACTGTCAGCAAGGGTTGTGCAATGCTTGACTTTCTAGGGCGCATATTGGCTGATGGGCTTGCTTTGAAACAAATGCACTTGTGAATACATAAAAATTTAAGCATGTCTAAGAAAGTTAATTTAAAAATTATAATCTCAAAAAACGTCAACCAACCATGAAGTGTTTATGAAAAATCAAGGAATGATCGATCATAGGATCACAAATAGGCTCTACAATTCAAGTGTAAGTAAAATTTTGGAGGGTGTTTTTTGCAGTGACAACACTCGATGATACATTGATAGAAATCCAACTTCTCTGCTTATATTTTATCTTTAAGTGCAAGGTCTCAATCTTTCAATAAGTATTGATTCTCCGTATAAATTTCCCCAACTTTGCCACTTATCCTAGTTAAAGATATAGTCCTTTCCACTCCTTGCTCAACTTCAAACACATCAACTTAAGATTAGTGACACCTCACATTAGAGGAAATTTCAGCCTAAAAGTGGACACCTAAGGAGAAATAGTAAAATAATAGTTAAAATAATAAAATATGAGTTATGAATTTTGGAGGGAAAAGAAGAAACCTAATTTTTTTTAATTGTATTTTTTGGTGTTTATCCTTATATGTTTAATCAAATTTCAAGTGTATACATTCATTGGATGCATAATTAAATTCCTTATTTAACGAGTACCCATTTTTCATACTTATAAGACCCACATTGATAAAAATTAAGGATGCATTAAAAAACATGTTGAACATTTTTTTTAATGTATCTTAAATTTTATCAATGTAGGTCTTCTAAAAAGTATGCATATTGTGTACTAGTTGGATATGCAATTTAATTATACACCCAACGAGCGTCTACACTTGAAAGTTGAGTAAACCTATAAGGAGATAAACCAAAAATACAATTAAAAAAGTAGTTTTTCTTATTTTCCCTCCAAAGTATTTACATGTACCTCTTTTTAAATTTAGAGGATTTTGACGAGTTTGCATATTATGACATAGAAATTACATGAAAATTTCATGGGCACTTTTAGGTGGAAATTTTCTCTAATGATTTTTTTGATAGGTGAGAAGGATAATAAGTATACTAAGTGTTTGATATTCAAAGTTAAACACATTCTGTGATGTTTATCCACTGCTAGCGATCCTATTTAGTACTCCAACAGGGTCACCTCAAGGAAATACTAACATTTCTTTGCCGCTAGTGGGCATGTTTAGTACCATAATGAAGTTTCTTACTTCACCTCTTTGCGCAAGAAGCCTTTCTCTTATTCACCTCTTTATTTAGTTACTAATAGAATGTACAAAGGAACTTATTTATTTTGATGCTGGAAGAGGGATCCCAACATATGGAGATCATAAGAGGTTGGTTCCTTGTTTATGTATTTGAAAGATAACTTGAGTTAATATGCTTGTTTTAACGTTTTCTCCTTTCACTTTTCTACTTGGTTGAGTAAACACGTTGAAACACCATTCAATACAAGGTCGATCCAGAATGAAGATCCTAATAAATATATAAGCTTTGTAGTGCAACCAAAGGATTTTTGTTTGGAACGAATCATATTTTCCGTTCAAACATCATCGACTTTAAAGAAAAGTGAACCAAGACAAAGAAGAGGATTATTGATTAGCCAAGCATTTTTCGTCATCACAATTTCTCTTTTTAAGTTTTGCCACATTTTCTTTTGATCAAAGAAAGATAATTTTCATGAAAAGTCTTATTAAATAAAATAAAGAAAGGCAAGTAATAACAAGAACAAAAAATAAAAAGTAGAGCATAAGTAAAACTTATCTAAAAAGGAGTACAGGAAACAAGCCAAACGGACAAAGGAAATAGGAGGACTAGATAAGGGAAAAATGCAAGGTCATGTAATGCAATTAGAGAGCTAAAATGCACCTAAACCTACCCCTAGCATAACGAGTTGGAAGGTCAGGTCTAAGTGTAATGGAATTTCCAACATAACCACCGTAATTGTTCTCGACCTGCGATCACAAGTTACAAGAAACTAAAAGAAATATAACATAGTGTGCAAGAGTAAATATAACAACTTTAATGTCTTGCACAATGAATTGAAGGTATTTTTTATCAATAGAAAGATGTGTGATCATAACTAACTTTAACTAGTCTCGATCTTTACCTTGTTGGCTGAAATGAAGATCATACAAAAATTGATGGCTGCTTGTAGAAGTGCATTCATTCGTGTTTTAAGTTTTTACAAACTTCAAGAATGACCAAAAAATATTATTTGCGATGGAGCTTTCCATGTGATATTTTTCTAACCATTCCGCTATTGGATCTTGATATTACAAAAACCGATATGAAAATTTTGATACTCATGAAAACATGAATTTCCAATTAACACATTCGAATCCCAAAGAGAATCTTGTAAGGGATATTTGATCTGATATTAATCCGAAATATTGTCAAGATGTTGGGGATCTGACATAACCATAATCTCACACTGAAGTGCCTCAACTATCTGACAATAATATGAATAACAAAATGATAAACTATGAATATCATTGGGTTCAACAAAATCAATGAATATAAAGAAAACTATCATAACATATGATAATGGGAAAATGATTAATTAAGTGATAGTTGTTAGAACAAGAATTATGATCATATTGGTTGGTTGGAACATAATATTCTCAATTCACCATTGGTTCCCTTTATATTGGATTAGGCACCATGCCAAAAATATGAAAGCTTAAATAATTTAAAGCAACCACTGACATTGTAAATTCAGGAAACCAATTAGGATACGGGGTTGGTGAAAGACTGGATGTAAGGGTCAAGTCAACCTAGGTATTCATATCAATACAAAGGTTTTGATTGATCGAATGACTGAATCATTTGCTGTCACTCAAGAAGAGATATTGTACCAAAAATAAGATTAAACTCATGACATACGCAAAAGGGATAGGAAGGAAATCGATCACATAAATGTTTGATATGAAGAAATATTCTAACCCAAAATGACCTTTGTCTTGTGTTGACGGTGCTGGAAATCATTCAACTAAGAAGGTCTACTCGATGAAAAGTCTTAATCATACTTCACACCATTTCGTGTGGGATCCCTTCTAGAAATAAGGCTCGGTTTCCATATTCTGATAGATTTTCCTTATCTACAAAGTTTAACACAAGAGAGAAATACACAGGTAATTTTGGATTAGCAAGTCATATTAGCAAGTGAGTATGCCTTGCGGTTGTTCAACTGTGGAATGTATCAAGGTTATTTTACAGAATGGGGGGAGAAAAGTGAGACTTTTAGAGACAACTAATGGTACTGATCTAGAAAATACACACGATCATGAAATACAAATGAATCATTTGAGAACTATCGAAATAGCTCACTTAGAAGCAACGATTGTTAAAAAACATATAACAAACCTTCAACAAGATAAGTACCAAGGCAACCGAAATAGTTCAATTTCCTTAGTACAAATGAAAAAAGCGTACATTGCAAACATTCAAAGAATAGTATTACAATATTTACTACATATGCATGAAAGTGTGATGGCTCAATGATCTTTCGAATTAAGTAAAAGTTACAAGATACATTAAGACAACGAACACCACTATCCCAAATAATGGAGCGTTAGAGAATCCACTTACTCCTCCCAAAGAACTATATTCCTCTCTAATTCATGGTAGGAGGAGCCAAGGTGGAGAGTCCTTCCGTATGAGCTATGAGGGTGTATATATAACATATGGGGTGGCCATTCACCTTCCTTGTGACTCTTGGAATACCCTCATGACTGTTTGACCTCTCCATGTCTCTTTGACTCCATGAATTTTCAAATTATATGGATTACTCTTGGACTTCCTCTTTACATTACAATTTTTTCCTCTTCTTTTTATATTTACATGATTACATCCACAAGATATGTGGAAAGACACATGGACACACATGACATTGCGATGACACTTGCATACGTTACAACTTTAAAATGATAAGTTGGTAGTGTCAAGTTGTTCCTCTTGTTGCTTCATCTTTAATAAGATATGGATTCCATACTTTGTCTTCATGAGAGATATGATTTTTTCTTCATATCCACCCTCCAAAGGGTTTTGAATCACTATGGAGTCTTCATATGGTCGTGACCTTTGATCTTCTATTGTACTCTTGTGTTCCTTCATCCTCTTGCATGATGATCATCTTATCTCTTCAGCTCCATAGTTGTTTTCTAACATGGTATCCTTCTACTTATCCTCCATCATAATCCTTTGATGATAAAATATATTAACTAAAACTAAAAACCACTCATAACAAGCTGAAATTAGTCTCAAAAATCCTAATCTAACATGTTTCATGAAATCACTTGTTAGGGTTGGAACCAGGTGATAGATTTGGTGATTGACTCCAGAATTACGCATTTCCATAGGCTGAGGTCTAGGATTAAGGCTTGAGATTTAAAAATACGCAGTTCAAGACAACGAAGGTCAAATGATTGCATCATTGAGGGTTTGAAGAACTCAAGGCTGGGGCTTGAGGCTGGAGGTTGCCCAATGCATAGTTCTAGAAGGAACAATTTAAGGGACTGCATAGTTGAGAGACTCAAGAGGTCAAGCTTGAGCCTTGAGCCTTGAAGTTTCCCAATGCATAGTTATGAGAGGTTAGGGTAGGTGACTACATAGTTAAGGGGCTCAAGGGCTCAAGGTTTAGGCTTGAGGCTTGTAGTTTCCCAATGTGCAGTTTTGACAGAAGAAAAAATTGGGATATTGTGAAGATTATGGGTTCAAGGGCTCAAGCTTGAGGTTTGAGGATTGAATTTTCATAATCCACAATTCTTGAGGGAGAAAAATCTCCTGATTCGTGCAATTGCACAACTATAGGTGTTAAGATGGAATATTGATCCTTGACATTGTACAATGCACAATTGTGGCTGACTGGGAGGAAGAAATTGCATATATCTTGAGCTCAAGGATCAGGGATGGGAATTGTGAATGTGCAGTATGAAGCTCCAAGAGGAAATGCCAAATATTTAGGGTTGAGAATACGCAATGCAGAATTCAGGAAGGATGAGTGAATTCAAGTTGTTAGGGAGTGAAATTTTCCAGATAAGGCTAAGTGTGGGATTAGTGAGGCTCAGGTGAACAAAGACAAAACTAGATCAGGATCACACCTTCAAAAAATTATATGAAACAATATTTATCACTCATAAAACAAGAAAAATTGATGCCATCAATGCAACGGTGATAAAACATACCTCTCCAAGTGCGACAAAAAAGGTACACTTTGCGAAAAAAGTGGCAAAACTTGTGTGATAGTGCATAATTTTTTGGGAATGAGTGTAAAATAGGTCTACATGACTAGAAGGACTCATCAACACACAATTTATCCTTTTAAACAATCCAGGAATCCTCTTTACATTATACACGACACTTCCAAATGCTGAAAGACAATATTTTCTATATGAAAATAAAAGTGCGAATGAAATTTGTGATATGTGAGCGACGGTGAAAGCTACACATGCTAGAGAAAATATAACATGAAAATGACACTAATTAAGGTGAAATTAAGTGAAATAGATAGTCAAAAACATGAAAGTGACACTCATGAGAGAGGTGTGCAAATGCGATAGTTTGAAAAACTCACCGAAATAGAAGTACAATCACAGCCAAAAGTGAGTGACTATTAATGAAAGCACACACTAACTATAGAATTAAGTTTCTCATCACACATAAAATATATTGATGGATTTTGTTGTTCTTCATAAAGCTTGTGTAAAATAATGCGCTCATGAACTTGTTGCATACTGAGCATGTGTGAGAAGGTGACTTCGCAACTTACAATTCAAGAAGAGAGATTAAATATTTAACAAAGCATCAAACAAACAAGGAGTGATTAAAAAATTAACAATTACAATATCCACAGTAGGCTCCAAAATTCAAGTGTAGGAAATTTTTTAGAGGGTGTTTTCATAGCGACAACACTTGGAGACACATTGGTAGAACTCCAACTTCTCTACCTCAGCTTAACTTTATCCACAAAGTCTAGTTTCATAGGAAGTATTGATTCATCATTTAGATTACTATGGATTCCAAACTTACCCCATGTGTAAAACATAGTCCCCTTCATAATTTCTCAGTTGATGGATATTCATAGTATGTCACAATGTTTCGAATCAGGAGAAAGGTAATTTTATTTGTGATATTTAGATTTTCAGAGTATAGTTTTTTGTATTTGGTGTTTCTATGCTACCAGTAGGCCTGAAAAATACCCCGACGAAGTAACTTCAGGAACACAAACATCTTTATGCTGCTAGCGAGCATGAAAAACACCCTGGAGGAGTTTCTTACTCCACCTCCCTATGCAGGAAGCCTTTCTCTTCTTGCACCCTTTATTTATTTATTTGATATAGGAATTTTCATCAACACTTATTCATTTCATGGGTGGAAGAGGGTTACCGAAATTTTTAGAGAAGGAGAGGTGGTTCCTATAGAGAAGCATATATAAAACCTTTGATATTGGTTTTATCACTTGGATTTTCCCCTCGTCCTTCTCTACTTAAGTGGATAAGCATGGAAAAAATTGAAGCATAAAGAACCAAGTGTAAGCATGTGGTTTCCAGAATAGACACAAATATCCTAGTTTGACACCAAGATTTCCTTACGAAAATATCGCCCTTTACATTAAAACATCATTGACTGAAAGGTATAACACAATATAGAGTAGAGGAAATCATAAAAGCCAATCATTGGTCGTCATCAAAATTTCCATGTTCAAGTCTTGACGCACTCTCTTTTGAGCCAACAAAGAATATTTCATGAAAATTATTATTAATAAAAAAAAAAAAAAAAAACAATGAAACGAAATCAAAAGGACAAAGAAAACGGAGGCTAAATTAGAAAAACAATGTGAGACAGAAGTTAGAAAACAAAATAAAGACTAAGGAGAGCAAGTGCAGGATGAGTGTAAGAGAGGGGAAACTAGAATGCATCTATACCTACTCCTAACCTAAAAATCTATAAGGTGAGGGTCAAGTGTAATTAAATTTCCAATGAAGCCACCGTAGTTTCTCCTGACTTGCATACAAAAATATACGGGAAATTAAAACAGGTGTAAAAAAGTGTGCAATAGAAAAGCTAAAAGCTTGAATAACTTGCACAACAAATTGAAGGTCTTTCATGTCAGCATAAATATATGTCATAGCCACTACTTCTAACCAACTCATATTCTTACCTTTTTGATGGAAACCTTAATTAAACAAACCTTGAAAGCTTCTTGTGAATGGATCTTGATTTGTGTTATACTCCTTAGAAAGCATGAGGAAAGAACAAAAATTGATATTTGTGATGGAGTTTGCAAAGTAATATTGATCCAATCATTTAGCTATTGGATTGTGAAATTTAAAAAAATCCTCTTGAAAACCTTGAAATCCTTGAAAAGATGAATTTTCAATTAAAGGCAAAGGATCAAGATGAGAATATTGTGAGGGAAAATAAATCTGATCATATTCAGAGAGCTTGTCAAGATAGTTAAGACCCGATATAACCATATGCGAATACTGAAGTGCCTCAACTACTTGACAACTATCTAAATAGTGCGATAGACCATAAATATTAAATAATGTATACTAACTCTCATCGGATATGTTGGCGAGAAAATGATAAGTTGAATTATAATTACTAAAGTAAAAATTATGATCATATGTGCTAGTCACAACATGACATTCTCAGTTATTAAATAAAAAATATGGACTTGTCTGAATAGTTTTGCAAATGATCTCAATAATAGAATCATCTTCCTCGTGTGATGAATGTAAAAAACCATTTTTTTGTAACTAGTTACACACTGCACTACCATTATAATCGTCGAAAGAAGTAAAAAGGAATGCCAGTTTATCAAACACATGAAACTAGTAAGGATACAATGAATGAATAAGAATTTTATTCGCACAATAACTCATGCATTCAATAGCACTCAAGAGGATTTTAGGTGCGATGAAGAATAAAATTAGTTGTATAACATTCACATGAAAAAATTGGAGTTGACCATTATGAAATGCATCAGATGGACATGATTCCTTCAGCCAACCGTAGTCTTTGAAATGATCAACTTCGTAGTTCCATACTTTCATGAGATATACACAGTCCAAACCCATAGGTAGAAGATCCTTGCATGGATAAGAATCAGCTGGAATAGAAACTTGAATTCGATCAGAAACTGAATTCTGAAAGTTCGAAAGGTTATATGTGAAATGCCACACATCTTTCAGGAAGGAATTTTCATCCGGTGAAACCATGTGAAGAAAATAATTTTGAGAGAAAAATTAGATCTGACTTAGTTCATGTATCTTACAAGAATCGTGAGATCTTGACATAACCATCAATGAAAGTTGAAGTGCCTTGACTTCTTGAAAAGTCTCGAAACTTTCAAGGATTGTAAAATCACATTCTGAAGATTGAATTGGATCATGAATGATGTGGGGATAGTTTCTTCCATTGATTTCAATGATACCACAAATAACCATATGGAATCCATATTTGTCACTAATTTGATTGAATTTTACATTTTCAACAACCATATTTCTCAATTCGAAAGATTCTTATGATCGCAAATATATAGATGTATGAATCAAAGAAATTTCATGAACAATTTAATTTGAAGAGTTGTCTTCATGAAAAACGAGAGATGATGAGGGATTGAAAGAATACTCAATGATTTGATTGTTTCCTTTTCCATCATATATAACCTAAATTCCTTGTGTCAAATGAGAATTTAAGTCATAGGATCAAGAACCTGAAGATAATGGAGTATCTTCATCACAAGTAGATGCTTCACAAACAATAGAGAAAAGTAAATACAAAGATGAAGAGGGATTTTCGATAAGAACATCTTCTTGACCGAATCAGATTCTAATTATAAATATTTTAAATCTTCTTGAGAAACCAAAATATGAGCTTATGCACCCAGGAATTCATCATTGCATGCATCAACAACATCATCATCATTAGGATGATTGTTTTGCAAGATTTTAGATTGATTAAGAAAACAAATTTCATTTGATTCACTTCCAAGATTAGTAAATTGAAAATCAACCGAGAATGGAAGATCATCATATTGACATGGGGGAAATTGAGAGAGAGAATAATGATAAAGGGTCTCTTCATTTTCCTAATCCTCTACCTGTGTAATGTGAATTCCTTGTTCTTGATCACAATTTGAACCAACAACTTGAAAATAAAGAGAGTGTGAAGAAATTGTTGGTGGAGAATATTGAGCAAGTGGGTCATGATAGAACGAGTCATGGCATGTAGATGATAGAGGATAACATATGTCCCTTGAAGAAGTAACAATTTTAGTGGAACTACATTCAAGATTGAGGTTAAGTGTGCTAATGTGAACTTGAGGAATGGAAGGATTAGTCTTCACCCTAGGCTCCTTGAACCGTTCCAAGGTTTACTCCATTTGATATGAATCATGAGAGGTTGATGAAGGTTGAAGAGGAATATTAGTAATGTTATTTGTGGATTTACCAACTTCAACATTAACACATAGAGGCACCTTGATCAGTACTAGAAAAAGAGTAGGTCAAGGAAAAAAAGGAGTAATAGGTTCCTCCTATGAAGTTAGAGGTGTCTCATGATTTACAGGAGTTGGGGAAGAATAAACATTAGGAGGTTTAGATTCACCGTGCAAAGAGATATGAAAGAAACACACAAATTAATGTTTAAAGAATTCTCACTATGTGTCTTCTTCAGGAAATTCATAACAAACGTGAATGATTCAAACATAGAAATCATCAATTGATTCATTTGGATTAATTCTTAGTTGATTAATTATATTAAGAGCATCACGGTAATCATACCTATCAAATGATAAATGAAGCTGCTTGATGAGGTGTTCAAAAGAATGAATGGAAGTGGGTGGTAGCTTATGACACTATCAACTAACTCAACCTTCAAGTGTGAGGAAGGAAATAATACAAGCCACATCTTCATAGTCAATTTCATAGTATTAAAAAAACTTAAGAAATTTATATGCATGCTCGGTAATGGATGTATCACCCTCACTATCAAAATTAAATTCTGACAAGTCATCAGATTTTTCTGTAGATATGAAAATTTACCAGGGGATAGGTTAGAGACATTATGGGATTATGATTTCGAGAAGAGCCATTTAAGATAAAAGGTTCAAAATAGACTCAATGGGTAAGAATTTTCATATGCCCTCCTACCAGTGCCATTTTTTGACGGTGTTGCAAATTCGTCAACTAAGAGGGTCTCCCTGATGAAAAGTCTCCATCAGACTTCACAACACTTGGTTTAGGAGACCTTCTTGAAATAAGGTCCGACTGCCATATATTATGATTTACTTTCCTTAGCTACAAAGTTCAACACAAGAGAGAAATACACAAGTAATTTTGGATTAAAAACTAAGTATGCCTTGTGGTTATTCAAATGTGGAATGTATGAAGGTTCTTCTACCGAAGGGGGGGGGGGGGGGGGGGAAACGTGAGTATTTTAGAGACAAGTAATAGAACTAATCTAGAAAAGACACATGGGCAAGACCTATAAATGAATTGTTTAACAAATAGAAAAATAGTGCACTTAGAAGCAATGATTGTTAAAACACATACAACACACGTTCAACAAGATAAGTACCAAATCCACCAAAATAGTTCAATTTCCTTAGTACAAATGAAAACAACATACATCACAAAAATTCAAAGAATAGTCTTACAATATTTACGACATACACATGAAAGTGTGTTGGCTCAATGATATTTTGAATTAAGTAAAAGTTCTGAGACACATTAAGATAATGAACACCACTACCCCCAATAGTGGAGTGTTGGAGAAACCACTTGCTCCTCCCAAAGAATTATCTTCCTCTCTAATTCCTGGTAGGAGGATCCAAGGTGGAAAGTCCTTCTACATGATCTATGAGGGTGTATATAAAAAAATGGGGTGACCATTCACCTTCCTTGTAACTCTTAGACTACCCTCATGACTATTTGAATTCTTAATGACTCTTTGATTCCTTCATGAATTTTCACATTATATGGATGATTCTTGGAAATTCACTTTACATTACATTTTTGTCTTTTGATTTTCATATTTACATCATTACATCCACAAGAGATGTGGAAAGACACATGGATACACATGAAATTACGATGACACTTGCATAAGTTATGACATGACAATGATAAGGTGGTAGTGCCAAGTTGTTCCTATTGCTTCTTTGCCTTCAATACGAGATTTATTCAATACTTTGTCTTAATGAAAGATATGCTTTGTTCTTCATATCCACACTCCAAAAGTTTGTGAATTAGTATGGATTATGCATGTAGACCTCACCTTTGATCTTTTGTTTTACTCTGGTGTTCCTTCATCTTCTTGCTTGATGATCATCTTATCTCTTTAGTTCCATAGATGTCTTCTAGCATGATCTCCTCATCCTTCTACTCCACATGATCATGGTGTAATAAGACAGAGTAATTGCAACTGGAAATCACTCATGACAAGCCGCCATTAGTACAAAAACTACTAATCTAACATGTTTCATGAAATCACTTGTTAGGGATGGAAACAGGTGACTGTTTGAGTGATTGACTTAGGGATTACACGATTCCAGAGGGAAAGATCATAGACTAAGGATTTATATTGAAAAATGCACATTTTAGGAGGGTGGGGGTCAAATCATTACACAATTGAGGGGCTAAATAACTCAAGGTTGGGGCTTGAGGCTTGAGGTTTCCCAATACATAGTTATGGAAGGAAAAAATTAAGGGACTACATAGTTGAGGGACTCAAGAGGCCTAGATCTAGGTTTGAGCCTTGAAGTTTCCCTATGCACAGTATGAGAAACCTGACTAGCTGACTATGTAGTTGAGGGGATCAATAGCTCATGGTTGAGGCTTGAGCCTTGGAATTGGCCAATGCATAGTTATAGCAAGAGAAAAATCTAGGATATTATGCAGTTGAGGGGTTCAAGGGCTTAAGCTTGAGGATTGAATTTTCCCATTATATAGTTTTGGAGGAAGAACAATCTCATGGATTGCGTAGTTGCATAACTCAAGGTGTCAGGATAGAAGCTTGAGGCTTCACATTGTGCAATGCGTTGTTATGATTGACTGGGAGGAAGAAATTGCGCAGTTATGGAGCTTAAGGGTTAGTGCTAGGAACTATGACTACACAATGTGTAGTTCCAAGAGGCAATTTCAGATCTTGAGGGTTGAGATTGCACAATACATAGTTTAGGAAGGTTGAGTGAAGTCAAGTTTACCATGAGTGAAAGTTTCTAGATAAGGCTAAGTGTGGGATTAGTGAGGCTCAAGTGAACATAGACAAAAATAGACTGAACACACCCTCAAAATAGTCCATGACACAATATTGATCACTTAGAAAAAAAACAACAACATGATGCCCTCAATGTGACAGTGATACAACATACCTCTCCAAGTGTGACACAAGAGGTACACTTTGCGACGAAAGTGATGACATGTGTGACAGTGCATAAATTTTTGGGAACGAGTGTAAAACATGTCTACATTACTATAAGGACTCATAAAAACCAAAGTTACCCTTTGAAATAAGCCAAGAATCCACTTTACATGATAAGAGACACTTCCAATAACAAAAGACGACATTTTCTATATGAAAAGAAAAGTGTGAATGATACTTGCGATATGTGACTGAAAGTTCTAGAGAAAAGAAAACATGAAAAAGACAGTAATTAATGAGAAATAAAGCAAAAACAACAATAAAAACATGAAAGCGACACTTGTGAGAGAGAAGGTGCACAAAAGTGATAGTTTGAAAAAATCATTGAAATATAAGTACAATCGCTACCAAAAGTGAGATAATTGTTAAGGAAAGCACACCCTAAATGTCAACATAGGTTGATCATCACATATGTGTTGTGTTGGGTTTGTGTTATATTCTTTCCATGACTAATCACACGCCCATGGTTTTGTGCATGGGTTTGCACATGGTTTTGGGGTATGATGGTTTTCGGCTCTTGGTATTTTGTAGATCCGATTAAGGGAACTATGGTTATGTTCTAATCTAGGGTTAATGGATTGGGGTTTATGTATGCTTCAGCATGTATATATATGTGTTGTAACACTAAAATGAAAATAATGAAAAATCAAGCTGGTCGTCCCGATTTGGGATCCAGGGGAAAATCTCTACATTTATTTGTTTTATGTTTTGTGCTTTTGCTATTATTTATTTTCTGTTTTTAAGATTCTTTTGTAGATAATTTCTATATAGGGTTAAAACCTACATTTGGTATCAGAGCAATTTTGGCTTCAAGGGGATGCCTTTGCTACTGAGGGGTTTTATTCTTGGGCCTGAGGTAGACCCTGTTCATTGCGAGATCTCCGGGATCGATTCTTGCGGTGAAAGAAGATGGTGAGTGGTGGAAAGATAGAGATCAAGAAATTTAATGGTCATAGTTTTGAGTTGTGGAAGCTCGGGATGGAGGATTTTCCAGTGGATAAATATCAGTGGATTACGGTAGATCTGGGTACTAAACCAACGGTAATGTTAGATGAAGACTGGAAGAAGCTGGATCGGAAGGCAAAGAGCACAATACGATTGTGTGTCTCATATTCAGTATTGTTGAATGTATCTGGGGAAGCTACGGCGAAGACCTTGTGGGACAAGCTAGGGACTTTGTACCAATCTAAGTCTCTAGTGAATAAATTGTTCCGGCAGAAAAAGATGTATAACTTGAGGATGAAGGATGAAGACTCGGTGACATATAATTTGAACCCATTCAATACTATGGTAAGTCAGTTTTCATCTGTTGATATCAAAATCTCAGATGAAGATAAGTGCATCAGTTTGTTGGGTTCTCTACCAGACTCGTGGGACAGTCTGGTTATTGCAATAGGTATTAATACAACTACCTTGAATTTTGATGACATTGTCTCAGCCTTGTTGTCGGAGGAAATGAGACAGAGAAATATGGAGGGTCAGAATGGAGATGCCTTATCTGTATGAGGAAGGTCCCAGAACATAAACAAGAATAAGGTTTCGAGTGGGAGATCTAAATCTCCTCGAAAGTTTTTAAAGGTTTGGCCGGAAATGCGAAAGTTAGCGGCACTAGCAAAGGACCGCATCTAAAGCTCCCGAGAAAGCGAAAAGGGATCTAATGATGCTCTTCCGTAGAAGAAAAACCACCTCGGATGAAGGTGGGGATGTGTATTTGGATTTTTCTTCAAATACACATGTAGATCATGAGTCATGGTTGATTGACTCGGGTGCATCCTTTCACTTCACTCCCCATAGGGAGTGGTTCTGCGAGTATGAGAAATATGATGGCGGTGATGTCTTCTTAGGTGATGATAGGAAGTGCTTAACTGCCGGATGGGAAAATTCAAGCTGGTTGCAAGGTGGAAGGATTAAGAACACTTTCGGTGTTCTCGCACATTCCCATCAAGCGTAAACTGATTTCCAGAAGGAAGCCGAGGATGATGGTAAAAATGTTCGGGAAAGATACCCGTAAGATGGTTCGGGAGCACCGGTATTAGCCAGGATTTCGGATTGGAACTCGACAGCCTGTAAGGCATCCCTCGCGGGGCAACAGCTCTCGTGGTTCTCGGTGCGGGAGCGGAAAGCCTCACCGGGAGAAAGACGATGCCAAGGGCATCAAAGGCTTGGAAATATTGAGACATGTCGGACATCGCATGGAAATGGTATGGTAGAAGGTATGTCTAATAGCTCTCTGGATTTTTATTTATGTGAACATTGTGTATATGGGAAGGGGCGAACAAGATGTTAGAGCTTGTGCACAGTGATGTGTTTGGACCTGTGTCGATTCCATCACTGGGTAAGTCTGTGTACTATGTTTCATTCATAGATGACTTCTCAAGGAATATATGGATATATTTCATGAGGAAGAAATCTGAAGTCTTTGACAGATATAAAGAATTTAAGGCTTTGGTGGAAAACTAGACAGAGAAGAAGATAAAGGTGCTGAGGACAGATAATGGTGGGGAGTTCTGCAAGAAGAAATTTTAAGAGTTCTATAAGAAGTGTGGTATAGCACAGCATAAGACTACTCCATACACACCTCAGCAAAACGGAGTTGCAGAAATAATGAACAGAACACTGATGGAAAGGGAAAGAAGCATGCTCAGTGGTACTGGGTTAGGACAAGAATTCTGGGCAGAGGCAGTGGAGATTGCATGTTACTTGGTTAACATATCACCTTCATCAACATTGTAGAATAAGTATCCACATGAGGTGTGGACTGGTAAGAAACCCTATCTTTCACCTTTGAGGGTATTTGGATGTGATGCATATGTACATGTTCCAAAGGAAAAAAGGACCAAGTTGGATAATAAATCTGAAAGGTGCATCTTTATTGGGTATAAGGATGGTTTAAAGGGTTACAAGCTTTGGAACCCAGAAACAAGGAAGGTTGTGTACAGCCGAGATGTGGTGTTTAGAGAGGTGAAAGATGTTGTTAAATATGAAGTCCTACCAAAGGAGCCTGAGAATATAGAGTTTTAGCTAAAAGAGGATGAATTAGACTCTACAATAGAAGAAGACTCACAAGAGGAAGAGCCACAAACTCCAGCTGTGAGAAGATCAACTCGGGAAAGAAGACAACCAGAAAGGTATAGTCCATCTGCTTTCTGTTCAAATTTTTCTTTAACTATAACTGATGATGATCCCGTAATCGTCCTAGAGTATGTGAGATTCAAGAGATGGAAAACTCGAAGGAGGCTATGGTTGATGAAATGGCATCTCACAAAATGAGGCATGATCTTGGAATTTAATGAAGGAAGCTCATCGTATAATGGTGTTTAAGAAGAAGATGAATGTGGAAGGCAAGGTGGAGAAATACAAAGCTTGGTTGGTAGAAAAAGGTTATTCCCAAGTGCCGGGAATTAATTTTGGTGATATTTTTTCTCCTGTTGCCAAAGTTACTTCTATTAGATTACTTTTATCTGTTGTTGCTGCATTTGATTTTGAGGTAGAATAGATGGATGTGAAGACAAAATTTCTTCACAGGGATCTGGAAGAGGATATCTACATGAAACAACCTGAAGGCTTTATGGCGAAGGGGAAGAAATAAATATTATGCAGGTTAAAGAAGTCTCTGTATGGGTTAAAACAGTCACCAAGGATGTGGTATCAGAAATTTGATACCTACATACGGGGACTTGGCTTCACCAGAAGCAAGGAGGATCACTATGTTTATTTTAAATTAATTGGTGATAGTGTTATTTATCTAGTCTTGTATGTGGATGATATGTTGTTGATTGGAAATGACAAAGAAATTATCCAAGATTTGAAGACCCAACTGTTCTCCAAATTCGACATGAAGGATCTTGGTGCTGTAAACTATATTTTGGGCATGGAAATTAAGAGAGATCGGGCAAAGAGGAAGCTCTCGTTAAACCAGAGGAAGTATGTTGAGACTATATTGTAGAGGTTCAATATGCAGGATAGTAAACCGGTGAATGTTCCGACCGTAGTACAAAGTCACCATTTACTGTGTTGTCCCTTGACACAAGAATAAGAGTGATGATATGTCCCGTGTTCCATATGCAAGTGCAAAGGTAGCTTGAACGACGGAATGGTCTGCACAGACCCGGACATTGCACATGCATGGTGAGTATTGAGCAGGTTTATGTCAAACCCAGGGAAGGAGCATTGGACAGCAGTGAAGCGGGTTTTCAGATATTTGCATGGCACTAGTGATTATGGCTTGTGCTACCAGGGAAGACCAGGATTGGAAAGAGTGTTGGACATTTGTGGTTTTGTTGATGCAGACTGGGCTGGAGATCTGGACCAAAGAAGATCTACAAGTGGGTATGTGTTTAGCCTATTTGGAGGTGCAGTCAGTTGGATGAGTAAAAGACAGTCTGTAGTGGCTCTTTCAACTACAGAGGCTGAATACATAGTAGCCACTCATGCAAGCAAGGAAGCAGTTTGGTTGCATAGATTGTGTTCAAGTATGGGGTTGGTGCAACAAGCTATAAGGATAGATTGTGATAGCCAAAGTGAAATTTTCTTGGCTAAGAACCCTGCTTATCATTCAAAGACAAAGCACATTGATGTTCAATATCACTTTGTGAGAGATATGGTTGAAGCTAAAAGGGTGTTGTTGGTAAAGGTGGACACTTTGAAGAATGTTGCAGAAGCATTGAAAAATTCTGTGAGCACACAAAAGTTCTCTTGGTGTAGCGAAACAATGGGTGTTGCAAAGATGGGCTAATGACTCAGCTCTCCTGTGGCCCCCTACGGAAAGAAAACAACAAGTGGGAGAATCTTGGGTTTGTGTTATATTATTTCCACAACTAATCCGATGGGTGGATCCGCCCATGGTTTTGTGCATGGGTTTGCACATGGTTTTGCGGTATGATGGTCTTCGTCCCCTAGTATTTTGTAGATCTGATCAAGGGAACTACAGTTATGTTCTAATCCAGGGTTAATGGATTGGGTTTATGTATGCTTCGGCATGTATATATATGTGTTGTTACACTAAAAGGAAAATAATGAAAAATCAAGCTGGTCGTCCCGATTTGGGATCCAGGGGAAATCTCTGTGTTTATCTGTTTTATGTTTAATGCTCTTGCTACTGTTTATTTTCTGTTTTTAAGATTCGTTTGCAGATAATTTCTATACAGGATTAAAACCTACATGTTGTCTTGATGGATTGTTCTATCCTTGTTTAAGCTTGCATAAAAGAATGTGCTCATGATTTTTTTGCAGGAGTAGGTGACTTCGAAACTTACAATTCAAGAAGAGATCTCAAATACTTAACAAACCATCAATCAACCAAGGAGTGTCTATGGAACAACCAATCACAAGATCCATAGTAGGATCCAAAATTCAAGCGTAGGAAAAAATTTGGTGGGTGTTGTCGCAACAAAAAAATCTTGACAATCAAAATGATAGGATTTTAAGTTTTGTGTATTAGTAAAATATATTTTTCCCAATCCTAAGTGTGATGAAAGCGATTCACATGATGAAGAAATATTAAATAAATAATAATTTTTTTATCTAATTTGAGGTTGTATCTTTAGGATTAAGAGAATTAGCCTAAAAACATTGAAAATTCTTCAATAATGAGTTCACTTCGAGTGGATGAATGTTAAGGAAAGAATTATGCATGAAATTATTTGTCCAACATAGTTCGTAGTTCTCAACTTTAATTAGAGAACCTAATATAACCATTAGTAGGGGTTGAAGTTCCTCGAATTCCTGAAAAGTATCTGAACTTTATGATGATGGATCATCAAATTTGGGTGGCTTAGAAAAAAAATCAGGTAAATGTGCACCACTATCATTATATGTATCAATGAAAACACTACTAATGCCACTAGTTTGATCATAATTAATATTAAACACATCTGATTCTTGATGGATAGAGAATTGAGATATATCAGTAAGAAAAATCCCCTGATCAATTAGAGTTATACCATATTCCTCCCAACTTATGAAATATTTACAGTTGAACAAATTATGAATGATAAATTAGAGGTTTTCATCCTCTGATTGTAGGATCAAACCATCCTCTACCTAGGTGCAATCACGACCAGCCAGATAAGGATCTAAATAATTAAGAGATTTTGTCGGTATAACAAACTTATCCAACATATCTAGGTGCAATTAATAGTGTGCCAGAGGTGATGAAATATGAAAATAATTAGGAGGAGAAACACTAGCTATGACTAAATCAGATTTAGCTTGAAGGAATAAGAGATAAAAATGCATGTTATGCTTCATGAGATTATCTTCATCATAATAATGATAGAATACGTTCATAGAAATGCAACATTTAGATTGATCTTGTTTTTCTTCAACAGGGTATATTGAAGATTCAAAAGAATGACAACTTATTTCTTCAAATTTGACATATGAAGATGCATGAACCGAAAAAATTTCATAATCATTTCGAATTGAAAGAGTATCCCATCCCATAAATGAATATTGTAAGCTATGAGAAGCATATTCCAAATCGATTCTTTGCAGATCTAAGCCTTCAAAATAAGAAAATATATCATTCAATGTACTTGGATATCCATCACTGCATGTATTAATGGAAACAAGGATGTTGTGGTGACGGTTGTGAAAAGTCTCAACTTGAATGAAGGATTTGAAATAATTTGATAGATGATTAAGATCACAAGATTCAGTGATTAGCCAAAAATACAGGATTGACATCGTGAAAGAGGAAAGAAAGATGGAACATATATTCACCCAATGCTCCTCTACATGTGGAATGCAGATACCTTGTATATGATCATTTCTTGAAAAAATAGGTTGAACATCATTAAAAGGTGAAGTGGATTGATCAAGTGGATCATGAAACAAGGGGTCATGAGACATAGATGGTGGAAGTTGAAGGGTTTCAATTAACGAAATTCTACTTTCAATTAAATCAGATTCAAGACTTGAATTGATGTGACCTTGAAAAACTACAGGGTCAAAATTCATCTCAGTCTCCATGTAGTTACTAAACCATTCCATGTTCTCCCACATAGGATTTAAAGTGTGAGAAGGGGATGAAGGTGGAGGAGAGGGATCAACAACTTGTTTTTTAGATTTTCCAACTTCAACATCATCACCGAGAGGCACCTAAATTGATATTAAAAAAGGAGGAGGACAAAGAACAAACAAAATAGTAGGTTCCTCGTCACAAATTTGGGGTGTCTCATGATCAACATAAGTTGGCATATAAAATCATTTGGGGGTTCAGATTCAAAATATTTCAAGGTAAGTAGAATCAAAATCTGAAATTATCCATGATAAAATTTTAATCAATCACGCCCTCGGGAAATTCATAGCAAAGGTGAAGAAAATTCATCTACAGATTCACCAAATTTATGATTCTAAGTTGATTAATTCTATCACAAACATCATGATAACCATACCTGTCAAAGGTTTGATGAAGCAACAAAGCGAGTTATTCGAATGAATGAATGGAAGCAGCTGGAAAAATCTCACACCATTTTTTAACTCTACTTTCAAGAGTGAAGGTGGACAATTTAGTAGAAAAATCTTCACAATTGATTTCATAATATTCACAAAATTTGAGAAACAAAGATATATGTTGAGCTATGAATGTTTCACCCTATCCATCAAAATACAAATTTGAAAAGTCATCAATTAATTCCACGAGGATTGAAATATTTTATCTATTATAAAAACACTATGGGATTATGATTTGGTAAAGAGCCATTTAAGATGAGAGATTTAAAACAAACTCAATGATCATATATTGTAATCTGGCCCTCCTTCTAGCACCAACTATTTGTTGTGTTGGAAATTCATCAACCAAGGGGCTCTCCCTGATGTGAGGTCCCAATTAGACCTCACACCATTTGGAGTAGAAGCCCCAACCAGAAATATGATTGGTTTCCATTACCATTATGAATTTTCCTTGGCTTCCATTATTAACATAATAGGTTGTACAAAAATTCTTTGAAACAAACCAGTATGTTGGCACTAGATGAAAATGATTGTGATGTATATAAGGTACTTTCATGACAAGGAAAAAGAGAGTGGGCCTCTAGAATAAAAGTAATAGTACCATCCTAAAAGAGACACACAAGAGAATAAAAGGATCACAAGTTAGTATGAAAACTAGTTCATAAGAAAACCACGATCATAACACTAAATAAAGCACACCTTAAACCATATAAGTACCAAAGCCACCGAAATAGTTCAATTTCCTTAGTACATATGAATGAAACATATATCACAAACATCTAAATAATAGTCCTACATAATTCACGATACATGCATGAGAATGGGTTGGCTCATCGAGCCACAATACTAAGTGGAAGTGTCAAGATATATAAGCACACTTCTAAAATAGCCCCAATAGTGGAACATTAAGTCACTACTTTATCCTCCAGAGAAATATCTTCCCTCCTATGCCAATGCTAGAGAAGCCAATGTAGGAAGTTCAAGTCCCAAAATTCCATTTTCTTGAGTTATGAGGGTGTATTTATAACAAATGAGACGACTCTCCACCTCCCATGTGAATCTTGATCTCCCTCATTAATATTGAGCTTATATAATGAATTTTTGAATTATTGCATGACCTTCGAGATTTTATATGACTTTAGAACTCAATAGTGACTCTTCATTTTCCATGTGGAACTCTTCAATCTTCCACATATTTTATATTTTCTCAGTTTGTAAAATTACACGATTACATTCCATAAATGATGTGTAAATACATTATGGCACATGTGACTCTTGAGATGGCCCTTGAAAATGATGACATGGAACTTCATGATGATGCGACATTACCAAATTTCTCCTTTTTCTGCCTCCTTGACATCTTCATGATGGATTTTGGATGTACTATGTGTTCATCCTCAAAGGGGGTCATTGATATGGATTCTTCTATGTGATCTGGATCTTGTAACTTCTATCACAATCTAGTGTCCCTTCATTGTGCTTGAAGAATTCTTCATGGTTCTAGCTTCACTAGTGTCTTCTAGCATAGTCTCCTCTTTCTTTCCAAGCATCGTCCTATCATATCAAGATATAGTACCTGCAAGTGAAATACACTAATGACAAAACAACATCGGTCCAGAAATCTCCTAGTCTAATTATCTTTATAAAATCCATCGACTAACCTAAAACTAGGTATTGGTCAGGGAGGAATTCTCAGAGATTGTGCAATGCACATTTCTAGAGGGTTGGATTGAGGGATTGAGGCTTGCAACTACACAGTATGCAATTCTAGAGGCCTGAGAAGGAGAATTGCGTTGTTGAGGGTCACAGTGAGGAAGGATTTATATGACTACGTAATGAGTAGCTCTAGAGGGAAACTAGGTAGCTGTATTATGCAGTTGCACAGTTTAGGGAAGTAGAGAGAGACACTACTCGATGAAAATGAGAAATGCACATAAAAAGGATGGCTGGGAGGCTAAATTACACAATTCTAGGGAGCAAGAGGTTGAAATTGAGCACTATTACTATGCAATGTGCAGTCCTTATAGGCAGTAACTTTGCATTATGTAGTTCCAAGAGGTAGGACATGCTTCTTGTGGCTTGAGGCTACGTAATTTGTAGTTCAAGGAGGCAGTTTGGGAGATGGTTGACTAGGGAAAGATCAATTGTAGAAAATGACAAAATGTGGGATGAGGGAGCAAAGAGATGGAGGAAGAATATGAATTTAACATGAGAACACACTTATATACAATTAACCACTCGAAAATTAAGCACTTACCATCAACAATCAACATGTCCTCATCAAAACGACAACAAAACAACACTTATCTCCAAGTGCGACACTTAGGATACACTTTGCGACAAAAATGGCGACACTAAAACGAAAATGTATGAAACTTTGAGAATGAAGCTAATACATGTATATACGATAAAAAATATCCATCAGTACCAAAGTTTCCTCTTTAAATGAACCCAAAACGCCACTTTCACAACATGCGACACTTCATACAAACTTTGCAACGCAGGTGATGACACTGGTGAAACAGTGCTCCAGACTTAGGGAATGTGTATAATGCATGTCTTCATGATAGATATAAAAAAATAGTGAACGATAATGCATTAGAACTTCCCTTCAAGGGTGTACAAATGATTCCCTTTGGCTAGATTTGACACTTCCCTAATCGAAGGAGTACACTTGCGACAATAAGAAAAACATGAAAATGACACTTGAAAAATCTAAAGAAAGTGAAAGTGAAACATGCCATATGAAAGAGGAAATAAAATAACCATTTTTACAAGTGAAAGAAAGTGACAAATACAGTCACAAAAGTGAAAGCGACACTAATGTAAACTAATGCACACAAAAGTGACAATCAAGAAAATTCACTGGGATGATGATATAATTTCAACTATTAGTGAGAGATTTGTCAATTTGGGATTGTCCACTGAATTTCTGCAGGGATTTCATATTCTCCGTCTACAACGACTACGAATAACTATCTTTAGAGATTGCACAAGAACAGTGAACAAGGACTATGTAGTGCTTGACTTTCTAGGGTACATGTTGACTGTTGGGCTTGCTTTGAAAGAGATGTGCTTGTGAATGCATCTAAATTTAAGCATGTGTAAGAAAGTGATTTTGGCAGTTATAATCTTAGAAAACATCAACTGACCATGAAGCATTTACGAACAATAAAGGAGCGACCAATCATAGGATCTTAAGTAGGATCCAAAATTCAAGTGTAAGAAAAACTTTGTAGGGCGTTTGTTGCAACGACAATAGATGGGAGAAGTATTCAAATTGGAATTGTATATCTAGTGTGAGAAAAAAATTGATTCATGACAATCAAATATTTGTATCTTTAATTCCCACTACTAATATATAATTTCAATAAATAAATAGCACATGAGCTCCATATCACTATGATCCTATTGTATAAAAATGATAACATTTTTTTTGAACTATCATGATATGGAAAAAATGTTAACATTATTTTTTTGAACAAAGAAAAAATCTATAAAAATAATGACAAGTAAAACATTTTATAAGAATTTTCCTTACCCTTCAATTGAAAAAACTAAAAAATTTAAAAAAATTTCTATTTGAAACTTGACCACTGTTTTTTTCTTTTAATTTTTACATACCTACAAAATAATTGTAAATAATGTCATGCCATTCTATTATGACTTAAAAATATTTTGATAGGAACCCGACTAGAAAAATAATTACTCCCCATATGTATGAATTAATAATCATAATCACTTTCTTTTTAAAAGATAAAGATTAATAATTAGTAATCTATTATTAAATGAAAAGACTCTATTTATTATATACACAACTTAATTGGGTAAAGTCTTGGTCTTATACTTGACTTAGTAACCACCATAGTAAATAACAATAATTTTTTTATTTTTTATTTTACGAAATAGTTACACTTTGATTAAATATTTAATGATTAATTTTTATTTTTTTAAATTAATTAATTTATTATATGATAGGTTAGTTCATTAGAAATAATTATTTTTTAGTTAGCAAAAAAATTACATTAGATTAACAAAATGAGCTTACATTAAAGTACAATTAGATGAGCATAGAGTGGCATTGCCCAGAGGCATCCGAAAAAGTTGCAAAGGGCTAAGCATATACCCAAAATGGATAAACCAGATGAGTATCCCAGAAGCGTTTGAACCAACAGAATTCTAGGAACTAGATAAAACGAATACTAGTGGAGAGAGTAGGGCCATTAAAGATGAGCCGTTTCTGTCTTTCTGATAGTATAAGTTTGACAAAAATATCCAACAAAATCGACCACAAAACATGGACACTGCAATACAATTAGGAGAGAGAACCTGGTTATGTTGCATTAACGTTGTGATTGCAAGGAGGAGCATTGACTCTCTGTAGATGGAAGGACTTTCCTGTGTAAGGTCTTGCATCCTCAACACCCAATATTTATTCAAGAATACAATAGCTGTAAGGACGGCGGCAGGGGGGAGAGGTCTTCTCTTCTAAATACTACATATCCCTTGAATGAACAGATGTGTCATTCGAGTAAATAGCAGGAGAGATGCGCATAGAAACATAGACGATGGAGGGCAAAGAGGAGCTGGGAGGGACTGAAAGAAAGGTAGAGGGATCCAACGAGGAAAATGATGGGATGTGCGCGGGAAGGCCACTCCAAGGTCACGAGAGAGGTGGCGGAGGGAAGAATAGAGGTGACTAGAGTAAGGATTCGCGTTAACAATTCATCTAGCAATGGAGGCACGATTTCATTCTTGGACGAGGAGGTGGCGGCTAAGGAGGTTATGAAGAGCCCAAAAACTGGATGTTGCGATACCCCGAATTAAATTTTTTCTTTTTCTTTTTTCTTGATGACCTGGTGTCGAATGTTATCAGGGATGTGGCTTTCGAAGAAAGCCAATTCAGCATCTGCCCCATCCCCGACACCATGACCAACACACCATGCACGACCGAGAGGTGTAGGGGTAGGGGTATGGGTTGCAGCGCTTGCAAAAATCAGCCCAGGGAAAGTGCAGGGGGGACTTTGAGTAGGACGACCAAAAGGAAGGAATGGAGGTGCCACTTAACATACAAATGGGCCTGAGAGTGCAAATTCAACAGAGAGGACATTAGTTATGGAGGGGTAATACCATGGGAGGAAACATATACATGAAGGAATGACGGGAGGAGTGGCGAGTTACTCTAGGATCCGACAGGTGGATCAATCTTGATTGACACCTGAATCCACGAGAGCTCATTAGAAAGCTTAGTACAATGGTGTATTTCTTTTTTTTTTGCATTTTTATGTATGTGTTTTTTAATTGTTATTTTTGTTTTTTGACATTATGTTTTTATATTTTTAGCTTAGTTATCATTTAATTTTCACTAATAAAATGAAAAAAAATTCATATTAAATATAAATAAAAAATATTCTCATATTTTAAATATTTTAAATTAAAATTTATATATAACATATACTTAACAAACCTATGGTAAACAACATAATCTTAAAAAAAAATAACAATATAAAAATAATTATATTTTAATATAATTATAATACCATGAATATAATAAAAAATAAATAGCCACATGGCAATAACACTTGGACGTAATTTTTCCATCTTGAGTTTGAAGTTGGTTTGAGATTTGTAGGTGGTTGTTGATAGTTCCTCTCAACTCTTATATCTAATGTTTGAATTATTTGGATATAATACCAAATATATAACTGTTTTATAATTGGATGCAAGGGTGTAATAAATAATATTATTTTGTGTATTTCTAAGTACTATGTCTTCAATTTCAATTTCTTTGTTCCTACCACAACTCGTGCTGGCTTAAATCCCTCATAGGAGGGCAGGAAGATGTAAGAGACATGATAGGTGATTCTCTGTAAATGAATAGGTTTACATAGAAGAATGATTGATTTTCTATGAGTGTTCACTCCTTTTTTTTGTAGTTAGTTGTGTGTGTTCATTAAAGGCATAATTGTTTCTATTTGAATAATCACACGTATGTCAATGCTTGCCGGTTTAAATGAGATCCCTTATTTGCATGCAATTTTGGACATTCAGTAGGTCCCGAGGGAGCTATTTTTACTTGATTAGTCCCATGAAAGGAGATTAGTGTTTCTCAGATGTTCCTTCGAGATCTTCAAGTCATCTGTTTGTTCAGTTTCTATATTAGATTGCAAAAGGTTGTGATCTTTATCTAATTGTAATTCTTGATGACATGGATAAAAAAATTATTTTAGCATTGGATGCTAGAGTATCTACAATTAGTGCCATGATTAGTAATAAGGTTCTCTTTTTTAGTATAGAGATGGAGAAATCATACTTTGTGTGATAGCTAGAACCATCAAGGCATGCCAAGGACACCTAGCGAAGAAAAACTCATTACAAAGAGGCCCCAAATTAGCACTACTCATAATTATGTTGTGAACACATCAACTACATTACAATCAGTTGAATGTCATGACACTAGGAAGTGAAAATATAGAAAAAATTAATGAAAATTATTTTGGGAGATCACGGTGTTCAAAATATTAGATGTTATTTTCTTGGCATGGTACATGAGGAGTCTACTTGAGAAGAGCTACTAGAGCATTCTGTTGTAATACCTATGGTTTTGATCCAATGATATTCTTGTCGCCAATGATGGTAATGTCCTCATTATGAGTGCTCTAAGAAAATAAAAGAATGCATAATGTAATATTGTGAAAATTATTCTCTACCATGCTGTGTTTTCCAATCCTATGCAACAAAACTGAGTCAAATAATGGATATGCAAAAGAATTTGTGTTATATATATAATTCGGGAATGAGTTTAGGAATTATTATTATTTTTTGCGTCGATGGTTCGTCAAGTCTAATGACACAAAAGTTTGACCAAATTTATTATAAAAGTTCGGCCAAACATTACTTGACTTTCCATCGGCCGAAAAATACAACTAAGCCCTTCCAAAAAAATCATTTCATGGCAATATAAATTGACGTAAAAGCATTCATTATTTTCACATAATTTCACACATTTCTTCATTTGGTCTGATTTTGCAAAGGATTGTTTTGGGTTTAAGGGATTTTCTTGGAGGTACATTCAAAGGACATTTTTGCAAAGGATTGTTTTGGGTTTAAGGAATTTTCTTGGAGGTACATTCAAAGGAAAATTTTGCAAAGGATTGTTTTGGGTTTAAGGACTTTTCTTGGAGGTACATTCAAAGGACATTTCTTGGAGGTGTGTGATACATTTTTTGGATGTTTTTTGGGCTTCATTTTTTTGAAGGAATCTTGTTTTTAGAGGTTTTGGGCTTAATTTTCATTGTTTTTTTTTAAGGTATTTTGTTTTTAGAAGTTTTGGGTTTAATTTTCATTGATTTTTTTTTAAGTATTTTGTTTTTAGAAGTTTTGGGCTTAATTTTCAAAGGACATTTTTTTGGATGTATTTTATTTTTAGAGGTTTTTGGGCTTAGTTTCCAATTTATTTTTTTGGTTTTAAGGTATTTTTTTTATAGAAGTTTTGGGCTTAATTTTCATTGTTTTAGAGGTTTTGGGCTTAATTTTCAAAGGACATTTTTTTTGATGTATTTAGTTTTGAGAGGTTTTTGGGCTTAATTTCCAAAAGCCATTTTTTTGACTTAATTTTGAAAGGAATCTTTTTAGGCTTAGTATTCAAAGGAATTTTTTGGAGGTATATTTTAAAGTGATAATTTTTTAAAGGTTTTTTTGAAGTATTTTTTAAAGTGGCATTTTTTAAGAAGTTGGAATTAATTTTCAATGGACATTTTTTGGAGGTATTTTTTGAAGTGACATTTTTTTAGAGTACGGGTTTTGGGTTGAAGTAAATCTTTTAAAATGAGTTTTTGTCTAACTTTTTAAATGAATTAAGTGTTTTGGATTGAAGTATGTATTTTTTGCAAAATTTTTAAAATGAGTTTTTTTTTTTTTTAAATTAAATATTTTGTGACGTTTCTTAATTGAGTTTTTGTCTAAATTTTTGAAGGGAATTTTTTGAACTTCATACTCTATTACCATGGGAAATCGAAGGAATTGCACGAGAAAATATGATCAAACAAAAGACCCTGAGGAATGTAGAGAACTGGGGAGAGAAACTCACAAAATAAAGAGAGAACCACTCTCAAATATTGAAAGGGAAAATCAACCTCAACTAGAAGTTGAAGCAGATATGTAAATGTAAATATTATGAATTTGGTATTTAAAATTTTCCTAGTGTAAAATGTGTTCAAACTTAATTTTTATTTGATGAACTCATTTGAAAAATATTTTGCAATGTAAACAGAGAGATATTTTCCTCAAAACATTGATGATGAGATACAAAATTTTGAAAGAGATAGTGAAAGAGATATTGAACCAATTATTGAAGATGGTGAAAATGTTGAAAGAAATTCAAGTGAAGAAATTGAATCACAAGGTATATATATATATATATATATATATATATATATATATATATATATATATATATATATATATATATATATATATATGTTGAACACATGCATGCATTATTGAAATTATACATATTTATTAATTTCGTTATTTATTGAATATGTAAACTTATTATGTACTATTCATTCAAATATGTACAGATGAAATCAATGTCGATGACGAGATGTTAGAAAATGTTGACACTCACACATGGAGATAAAAGCGCTAACCATGTTATACGATATCATGTTAAACACATTTTTGATACATACTTCATAAAGGAAAATGTGACAGTTCATGCCCAAATGTTGAAAGGTCTCCTATCATTAAGGAAATTAAAAGAAGCTACGACTTTATTGGGTATTCGAAAAAAAAATAAAAAAATAAAAAAAATGAAGGAAAATGTGATACAAAATATAAATAGTGCTATAAATTCAATTAGAAGATCTAGACAGAAAAATGTTTCAGTTGTACATAGAGAAATACATATGGCAGTGGTTTCATCAAGTAATAAAGATGAACTCTTGGTAAAATCTATGGCATGAGCATTGGGAACCTCACAAAAAACTTTGCACAAACATTGGAAATTTCGGTTGCAAATAGATGTAAATGATGAACTCGCTTGTTGGAGAGCTAGTTGTAGGCAACCATACAAAGATAGAGTTGGAGAAAATGTTAAAAAAAAAATATGAATATTGGAAGAAAAATACACGTGTTTCACCAAATGCAAGGGATGTGATGCAAAGAATAATAATACGAAATCAATACGAAGAACATGAAAAAAATTTCTTGGAAACCACTCATATAGAGTTGTTCAACAATTTCAAAGAAGAGAATCATGAAATTCATGTCTCAATCAGTGCTTTTGTTCAACAAAAACCATGGTATGTAAAACATATCATCGTACATGACACTTGGTTGTCGTTATCATGTGGAATTTCAGTTATATTATGACACATTCCTCAATTTTGGTAGAAAATTTTGGAAAGAATCACCTCCTCCTTCCACTATCTGTGATTTCATATCTCAAATTATATGTGAAAAAGAAAGCGATGAATTATTTTACGAAAAGAAATGTGTTGGTGGTAAAAAATGCAATGATTGTGGAAATTTGAAATTTCAAAAAAAATATCGTATTGATATAAATGATCAATCATTTTCCAAAATGAAAGTGAAATGGAAGGGATATGAATATATCCATACATCGATTCAAGGTTCAAATAGTGATAAAAGAATTGAATTACAAGAAGAAGAAATTTTGTGATAGATTTTTTGAGAAAGTTTGAGGCTGAAATTTATAAATACACCAAGCATTCCCATAGAGCTTGATGGCAAGACTTGCAATTCAAAAATCCCGTGAATTTTTTACACCAGGGACAATTTTTTCAGTAATTGATTTTGCAGAAAACTACATATTTGTTCCACAAAAATAAATTTAGAGTAAATACTATAATCCTGACCAAGTCTCCATGCTTGTCCATATTCTATATAGAAATGCTGAACAAAACGTAGATCATATAGAAAGCACCTGTGAAAATCAACATGTTATTAAAGAATATCACTTTTATATCAGTGAAGATCGTACACATGATACATATTTTGTACAACACTATTTTGGAAAGATTTATGACTCCTTGAAAAGTCGTGGAATAAAATTCAATGAACATTGGATTTGGTCAGATGGATGTGCAGGTAAATTCAAATCTTCACGACCACTCTTTTGGTTGTGTTGTCTTCATAAGAAAACCTGCATTAAAAATTGTTGGAATTTCTATAAGACTGGCCATGGAAAAGGAGAACATGATGGTGTAGGGGCATGCATAAAATGAGCACTTCAAAGATATCAAATGAACCACTCTGCAAACCGGCTTGTGGATGCTAAAGAAGTTGTTCAATGGTGCATCGCTACTCTAAGCCATGAGACTAATCGACCAAGGGAAGTGCAGAGGTACATTCAATTTAATTTTTATTGGATATCCAATTTTAAACAAGACATTTATCACAATGATTATCTTTGATGGTATTTTGATATCATATTTACGTTCCTCTTTGAATTTTCCATATATAGGTTTTTTTGGCATATTTGGATCGAAGATGTAGATAGATCAATGGAAATGATGTTGAAACAATAAAAGGGACTTGAAAATTGCATTCAATTAAACCAAAGTTGTCCACAAATGTGTTTGCATTGGATAAAAGAAAATATTCTTATTTTTGTCATGTTTTCATAGAAAACATAGAATCCAATGATGTTTGTGAAAACAAAATGCATGTAAAAGATTGGAAATATACAGAGCTAAATACAAAGGGGAAAATATTCGTTGCAATGTTTGAAGAAATGCAATCGGAGGAGACTAGAATATCATCTGATGGTGATCAAGTTTCTGATTTTGTTAGAGAAGGTAACATTTGAATTGCTTTCAAATCATAGAGATCTAGAAATAGATACTAAAATGATTTTAAAGTTAATTTTCATGTTAATTATGATCTAAATTTAAATACAAAGTTGGTTAAGTTTGTTTTATTGTGCAGGAGATGCTTTTACTGTAATTTCACCTACTGACAACGATGAAAATGTGAAGTATTATTTGATGCATTGCACTAAACGAAAGATGAAATTATTAGAAAACTATAATGATCACGGGTTTCCATATGATAGAGGATCATTATACTGAAAGGTTATTTTTTCAGACAAACTAATCAAAGTGGGGATTTTATTTACTTTGAAGACTATGAACCTGATGTCATAAGTTGTCAATATAGTCACTTGGTGTGTGCAACACACATAATGTTGATAGAGGTTCAATCAAAGAAAAAACAAAAATTAAGAAATGGAAAATGTCAAAATACGATCATGAACGGATCATTGAAGATGGCATTCCATTAGATTTTTTTTGATTGAACTGCCCAAAAATTTATTCTCTTTGGATTCATGTTTTAGAACTTCTAGAACTCAACTAAAAATTGAGCTGCCTTGTTATGTTATCTATGCAAGTGTTTGCACATGTACATTGTTTTGGTACATGCACACTAGTATCAACTGAAAGTAGCTTTTCTACACATGAATTGATGAAAAATTTTGCAAGTACTGGATATATATGTTCTAGAAGTATTGGATATATATGTGTGTGTGTGTGTGTGTGTTTTCTAGAATGCAATTAACTGAAAGTAGCTTTTCTATGTGCATTAATGAAAAATGTTTCAAGTACTAGATATATATATTCTAGAATGCAATTAACTGAAAGTAGTTTTTCTATGTGCTTTGATGAAAAATGTTGCATGTACTGGATATATACATGTTCTAGGCAATTAACTGAAAGTAGCTTTTCTATGTGCATTAATGAAAAATGTTGCACGTATTGGATACATATATGTTCTAGAATGCAATTAACTTTTCAAGTAGTTTTACTATGTGCATTGATGAAAGATGTTTCATGTACTGAATATATATGTTCTAGAATGCAATTAACTGAAAGTAGCTAAATTCTATTTGCATTGATGAAAAATGTTGAAGTACTGGTTATATATGTTCTAGAATGCAATTAACTGAAAGTAGCTTTTCTAAGTGCATTGATGAAAAATGTTGCACATACTGGATATATATGTTCTAGAATGGAATTAATTGAAAGCATCTTTTCTATGTACATGCATTGATGAAAAATGTTGCACGTATTAGATATATATACATTATAGAATGCATTTTTAAAATTTTGTGATTGTTTGACACATCTAACAAGACCTAGAATCTTATGATATATATATATATATATATATATATATATATATATATATATATATATTACATCAATAGGTATTGTACTTCAATCATTTTAACATATATATTAAAAAACATGTAAAATGATTTCTACATGTACATATATTCATGTGTTTTTTTTTTGTTTGGAAAACGACAACTTGAATTTTAAAAACAAAACATAATATCATAATCACATGCCAAATGTAGTTCAACCATCCAAAAATTGAATTTTAAAAATAAAAAAATTATATCAAAACATTACTTCACATGCCATGCCAATTGTAGTTCAACTATCCAACAAAAACAAAACATTATATCACATGCCAAATGTAGATCAACCATCCAAAACTTAAGTTTTAATTTAACAAAACATTATAGATCACAACATTACTTCACATGCCAAATGTAGTTCAACCATCCAAAGCTTAAGTTTTAAAAACAAAACAAATTACAACACAAAATTACTTCACATGCCAAATGTAGTTCAACCATCCAAAACTTGAGTTTTAAAAGAAAAAACATTATATCACAACATTACTGCACATGCCAATTGTAGTTCAACTATCCAATAAAAAAAAAACAATATATCACATGCCAAATGTAGTTCAACCATCCAAAAATTAAGTTTTAAAAACAAAACAAATTATAACACAACATTACTTCACATGCCAAATGTAGTTCAACCATCCAAAACTTGAGTTTTAAAAACAAAAAAATTATATCACAACATTACTTCACATGCCAATTGTAGTTCAACTATCAAATAAAAGCAAAACATTATATCACATGCCAAATGTAGTTCAACCATCCAAAACTTAAGTTTTAAAAACAAAACAAATTATAACACAACATTACTTCACATTACATGCCAAATGTAGTTCAACCAACCAAAACTTGAGTTTTAAAAACAAAACAAATTATATAACACTGTAACATTACTTCACATGCCAAATGTAGTTCAACCGTCCAAAACTTACGTTTTAAAAACATTATATATCACATTCACATGTACCAAATCTAGTTCACATAAAATATGTCCAAAATTTGTAGATCTCACAAGTATCAAGTATCAAGTTATATATGATTGCATCTAGATAAGACTATATATAAAAAATAAATTTAAGACTAAATATATTGAAAATATAATGTTGCATGTGTGCATGTGCATCATCCATCAAATAAATATGGATGTAGTGTCTCTCCCAGCAAAGTCACAATCCTCAAGCTATCCTATGAAGCATAGGGAACCTGTACACAATGTGTACAAACATTAAAAATTAATGTTTTAAAATTGAGTGAGAATATATAGAACTTCATGTAAAAAACAAAATGTAAAAAAATAATAATGAAATACCTCATGAGGTTCCCTCTCCATTTGTTGCTCGTCCACTAAAACTTCCCCCACAGGAACATCTTCAACAGTAAACTGTACAATATACATGTACAATTATATATATATTAAAAAAATTCAAATGAAAATGCATATATAAACTTATTTTCAATAATATTAAAAAAAAAGTTTGACAACTTGTTCAAATGGTTGAAATGGTGTGCATGTTCCTATCTCCATCACTAGAGTCCGTGGAGAAAAGAAATTCTCTATAGGAACCTAAAATTAAAAAAAATTAAAAGTATAAAATAACTCAAGATCAAGATCTCAATTTATAATAAAACTTTTAAACTTCAATTTATAAATTATAACTTAAAAACATATATTTAAGTGAAAAATTGAATACTTCTGCTAGTGGATTTGGCACATCTCCTAAGAGAGGCTCCAAAAGAAAATCTCCAAAAACCTAAAATTCAAAAAAATTAAAATAACTCAAAATATCTAGATCTCAATTTATAATAAAAATTTTAAACTTCAATTTATAACTTATAACTTAAAAACATATATATATATATATATATATATATATATATATATATATATATATATATATATATATATATATTTAAGTGAAAAATTGAATACTTGTGCTGGTGGATTTGGCACATCTTGTAAGAGTGGCTCAGAAAGAAAATCTCCAAAAACCTAAAATTCAAAAAATTTAAAATAACTCAAGATCTAGATATATCTCATTTTTTAATGGAACTTTTTGAGGTGGAATATATAATTTAAAAACATAAATTTTAAAAGTGAAAAATTGTCCATACTTGTAATTGTAGACTTGGCACATCTCCTAAGGAGGAAGAAGGTACATCTCCCAAGGAAGAAGAAGGTACTGCCATCCCAAAAACATCGGATGGAATCAGAATCTGTTAATTTTTTTTATTATATATATGTACATGTACATGTGTGCACAATTATTTATTTTAAAAATATCTCATCATGTTTCAATATATAATAATAGATAAAAAAATAATTGTACATCATCATTTTCACTTAAAAACATTAACATTTGCCAACATATCTGGATGGTGAGAACCATCTTGATTGTATGATTGATGGTGAGACCCATCTTGATTGTTTGAACCAGAGGCTTTGACCATGATATTAAAATTTTCTTCATTCATCAAGCGTGACAACACCAAATGGTGTTAACATATAATGATACATTTTTGTTAGATTAATGTATAAAAATAAATGTATGTATATATGTATTTATTACAAATTGTACATGTGTTAAAATAATTGAACCCTAACCATTAACACATACTGTTCCCATGCCCTTTTCCTCATGAACAATAATGTCCTACCAACCATTACGACAATTCTTTGCATATGTTTTGAGATCTTCAACACTCATGTTGTCAATCTCTTCATCTGTATAATACAAAAAATTAACACGTGCATTTTGACGTGCTCTTTGTCGATTCATACAGACATCAACTCCACCCAATCCACTGTGAACATTGTCAATGATGGCATTCCTTGCTTCTCGACTAATTTGAGAAGTGGCTTCCATCTCTGACCGCAAAATTTCGACATGAAAAGGTTGACTAACCAATGGTGGCTCAGGGCGAGGCAACTCAAAATCACGCCTAGCGCCCCCACGGTCTCACAATCAACCTTTCTAGGACCAAAAAATTCAGAGGGAATGTCATTATAATTGGGTTTCATTTGCAAAAATAATTCTGCATAAAATAATTTTGCAAAATAAAAGGGAACCTCGCCGTTCCATGGGAGTCTTCCATAGGCCGCAAGGTGTCTATCATACAAATAGTGAGCTATATGAGGGTGCTTGAAAGATTGCATCTTCAACATATTTCTTTTCGACCCTTCTTTGAAATTAAATATAGACTTGGCCATTTATGTTGTAACTCTTTGTTTAACAACCTCTCATTTATCAGGACCTGTCACTGTTTCCTTACTTTCAGTACACATCTACTAGTTTGCCTAAAGAGTGTGTAACTATTTCCAAGATTTTTCGACTCTCAGCAGGTAGAGTCAAAGCCACGAGATCTCTCTTCAATTTTGCATGAAGATTTTGACACCTTTCTAAGGTGAATTTCTGCATGTTTTTTTCCCAAGGTATATCGAAAATGTCAGATGGATAAGTTGTGGTTCATGGAAAACCTTCTTCTTGAATGACACGTTCTGCCCTACGTATTTTTTGAGCAACATTTGGAGCAAAATTTTCAGCCTCTGCATCAATATATAAAATTTTGTATATTAAAAAAACACATGTAAACAAATTTGTACAAATTGAATGAAAATAATGTTCAAATTGATGGCCACCTCGATGTGGTTGGCTAGCATCTTGCCCACCCTGAGACTGTTGAGAACCAGAATGACCTTGCTGAGAACCAACACGACCATCTGTTGATTGGCCTTTGGGGGAATACATATCACCACCTTCATGCAATCCGCTAGCACTTATTGATGGCCCTCTAAGGGAATTTGAACCACCACCAACCTCATGAGATGAGAAAGAAGCTTCATAAACAAATATGAATTTATAATCAATTCAAAAATTCATTTATAGATATAAATACATGTACATATTCATTGATTAAATCGCGTGAACCATACCACGATGGCATGAACCATGGGCATGATCCATTGATGGGGTAGACACCCTTCTCCTCTGAGATCCTCAAAAAAAAAAATGAAACTTATTAACAACTAATTTAACTCACAAAATTGATAAAAAATCAATTCTATATGTACACACATGTATGTATATGTATGGAGATTTAAGATTATATTTAAATACCATGAACATCCCTCGATCCCTGATCCCCCTCTCTCGTAGAGATATGGGATTCTATTGATCTTCATTGTTCATCCTCCATGATATATATATCTACAGTGGACATTTACAATTATTTTTTTAAATTACTATTTAAAATAAATTCAAAATAAATTTCAGAAAATTAATGTAATTTAGTGTACACAAATTATGTAAAACACAACTTTCAAAGCACTAATTGATGTGTGAAACTCAATTTAAGCAAAAAAAATTATAAAAATGTTAAGTTCACCAAATTGTGCTTTACATGGTGGGAGCACACTTGGTATAAAATTGAAAAAAACACATGGTCATTAAAAAAGAAGCGTGAAACTCCATTTAAACAAAAATTTGTTGAAGTCCTCACATTTTAATTTTATAAAAATGTGAAGTTCACCACTTGTTGTAAATGTAAAGTTCACCAAGTTGCGCTTTACATGGTGTGGTGGGAACACACTTGGTATATAATTGAAAAAAACACATGGTCATTAAAAAAGACACATTTATAAGTACAAAACATACACATATCCAAGATATGTTACAATGTCCATCAATACATTCTGAAGGAGAGCGTCTCAACAGTAATTCATCTTTGATAGATGAATCTTGAATTTTTGAAGAAGAGTGTCTCAAAACTAATTCGTCTTTGAGAGATGAATCTTGAATTTTTGAAGAAGAGCGTCTCAAAAATAATTCATCTTTAAGAGATGAATATGGCATTGGAATTTCCCCATATAATTATAATTCATATATTAATTTATCTTTGATAGATGAATCCTGAATTGGAATTGCTTCATGCAATAGATGAGCAGACATCTAATTCACGTTTGTACAATGTCTTATACTAAAAATTTGAAATTGGCTAACAATATTTTTTGCTATTCCATGCAGTTCTTTTAGCCTCTCCTTCTAAACTTGGTACACGCCTTTCATCTGGTTGCACACAAGTTCATAATTGGTGAAAACTAAAATTCCATTTGATCCATACTCCATAGCTATTCCCAAGCCTTCTATCAATGCAATATAATATGCCTTGTTGTTTGTTGTTCTTCTCGGTATATTCATTTTCATTTGGGCGAATTTTCTAGTCGCAATATTGGAAAGAACATATGTAATCATTGCTTTCCCTAGATTGGGATAGCAAGAAACATCTATGCATAATTTCCATTATGCATAAACATCTAGTGGTCGGAATAAAATGGGAGGAAAGGAACCCAAATTTAGGGTTTCATAGACACGAAAAATCCCCCACACACAGGTGTTCAGGGGCAGTGCCCAAAAAAAATGTTTTTGGGAAAAACAATTCTCCCTTTATGATGGTTTTCATCACATGGTTTTTTCTTTTAGCATTTTTCTAGTGCATGGTAGTTTACCCCATAGTTCTATAGTTTCAGTTAAAGAACTAAATTTTTATCTGATCCAAGGTAATGGATTGGTAGTTTATAATTGTCATGGGATATATACATATATACATACATACATATGTGTGTGTGTGCGTGTCTGATGGTCTAAAAATTAATATACTAATAAAAAAAATGATATTCTCATTTTGGTTTCTCGAGTAAATTATATGTTAATGCATGTGTTTTAAATTGAATATTTTTCATTTTATTAAGAATCTATTTGAAAAAATTAACTATACAAGGTTAAAACCTATTTTTTGTATCAAATTACTTTTGGTTTCAATGTAAAATTTTTATGGCTAATGTGTTTTTTTCGAAATGTGATAGACCCCATTAAAATGGGAGATATATCAAATTGATTCCTATGATGAAACAAAATAGTTGAGTAGTTTAAAGATATAGATGCATAAATTCAATGAGCATAGTTTTGAGATATATAAGTCCAAAATGGAATAGTTTTTGGTGAAAAAATATCAGTGGATCACTATGGATATATGTGCTTCTTTAAAAGGGATTTTTCTAGAAGGATGGACTAAGTTGGAGAGAAGGGAAAATATCAAAATACAATTGTGTCTCTTAGATGTTAAAGAATGTAGCTAGGTTCAGTCTTCATTATTAATATATTTGTCAAAAATAATTTATAATTATTAAATGACTTATTAAAGCATGGGTTTCATGCTTGGGTCACATTTAGATTAAGGAACTCATTGTGGAATTCTAGGTTAGTCATTGCCGATTTAAATTGATACATTTTGGGCTTTTAAATAATGTAATTAGTATTGAGCCAAAGTCAATTTATTGGACTCCTCCATCAAGCCATTTTCTTCTACAAGGTCATCATCCTCGATCTCCTCAACAAATTTTCTTCAAAGCCAACCTTCAAGTCAACCTCTCTCAAGATATACATGTCAACCTCAAATAAAAATATTCAAGTCGTCCTATATGGAGACACAACTCTTCACTAAGTCATGTCAGCTCATTTACTGTGGAAAAATAATATGTATAGCCGGCTGAGGTTTTCGCATTACCAACATAGAATTCTGTACTAAAATTATAGAGATATGTTCAGCCTAATTACAGGTTTAGATGGATGACTTTAGGCTTCAGGTCAATTATAGAAGGACTAAATTTCAGGGTAAATACAAAGATGCACTTCAGATGAAGTTTTTATTTATTCAAAGGATAGTTTTGGTGTTATACAATTTTGATGCTATTCAGTGTAATTGCAGTTAATTAAAGCCAAAATATTGGTGCTATTTATGTTTCAATACCACCGCAGAAAGGATCTTGAATAAGAGAAGATTTCAGTGTTATCTCATTCAATGAACTCAGTGCTACAAAAATCAATGCTAATATAGTCAAGAGTTATCACAAAGAATGTTTTGGTGTCGTGAAAAATGGAAGAGTTATCTTGGAAGTGTGCCTACATCTTATGTCCTCTTTTATTTTTTTATTTGTATTAGTCTTGATGATAAGAAAAGATAAATTTTAAGAACAAATAATAATAACGAAAACAACACAACATAATGTCATAATAAGGGAAATAATTTAACTGCCAAACCTATGGATTTCCCAACATTGTATCAGAGATAAGCTCATGATCAAAAGAAAGTTTGAAAATCCACTTATACATATCCTCAGTGAAAGGTTCTTGAATATCATGTCATTTAAACTAACATAAAGATGGAAACTTATGGGCTAATATCATAGTGAGCTAGTTCAGTCTTAAAGAAAAATTGAAGAAGAAGGATTGACGCTATATGTCAAAGTGACAAATTTGGATCAAATTCAAGATGTGAAGTTAAATATTAATCACAAAGATAAGCCTCAGTATAAATGCAGACGCAAATTCAAGCTCGAAACACATAGTAGATGCAGACGAAAAAAATTGATAGCATAATTTACAATCATGACAATAATGACAAAAATGACAGCAATTGAAAGAAGTTATAGAATTTACGATCAATTTCCACACAAAATGCAATCATAAAATTTACAGCAAAGACAACAATTGAAACCAAGTGGTGCTAACCTAGAAATTCGAAATTCGGAGCCGAGGCCGAACAACAAGACTCTGCCAAGACCAGAGACATAGATGCAGGCGCAGGCCCGAAACACTCAACAGACGTAGACGAACATGATCACAGCAGACGCAGACGCTAATAATATTTAAGATACGAAGTTCAATATTAATCACAGAGATAAGCCTCAGTATAAACACAAATGCAGACGGAAGCTCGAAACACACAACAGACGTAGAAGAAGCAATTGATAGCATAATTTATAGTCATAGAATTTACAGTCATAATTTATAGTCATGACAATAATGACAAAAATTGAAATAAATCATAGAATTTACAGTCATAAAATTATAGTCAATTTCCACACAAAATGCAGTCGTAAAATTTACAACAAAGACAACAATTGAAAGAAGGTGGCGCCAACCTGGAAATTAGAAATTCAGAGACAAGGTCGAACAACAAGAATCTACCAAGACCAGAGGCGTAGACGCAGACGCAGGCCCGAAACACACAGCAAACGCAGATGAAACACGATCACAACAGGCGCAGATGAAACATAATCACATCAGACACAGATGCTGATAAGCCCGAAACCCATTAACAACTCTGGGTTGGTGTATTTATAAACTAACGTTCAGCTGGACTATTTTAAGAGTTCAGCCGAACTTATATTGCTAGTTTTCCAATCATTTTCCAATCTCCAGCCAAAAATCTGTTTTCCCACGCCATCAGTATGACGTTAATGTAAATGATAGAATAAGTTCGGCTGAACTAATTTCAAAAGTTCGGCCAAATTGTTGAGAAAAAAAGTTTTCCGCCCCCGATTCTCACAAAAGTTTAACCCAATTTCGTGGGTTTACCCGAATGCATTATTGAAATTCTAGTATGCTTCGATGACATGTTGGAACATACACAAAGCATCGAAGCTAAAAAAAAAACATGGAAATTCTATTCCCACAACAACCAGTTTACACAGAGATGCGAAAATTAAATTAAAATCAATGACAACACAATTTTTGCCAAAAAAATTACAGAGCCACGCACAGAGAGACAAAACCAAAGAGAAATTTTCTATTTCTTTCATTTGCTTCAGCAAGCTTCAACTCTATTACATAACATATGAAGAACAATCTGCTTCATACAAAAATGGCAGAGATGAAAATTTAATGCTAGTTGATGATGGATCAGATAGGTAACAACAAAACCGTCCTTCTGCTCTGTTCTATTGTTTCTTCATGAACCATCATACAAAACACATAATGACGGACTTGAAATTCTATTGGTTTTGGCTACGAAACCACATCGAATCTGCACCCTCATCGCATTTCGCATGGCGCAAAAATTAACTTGTCGCAATAATGAAAAACTTAAATTCTTGCGATTGCGATGTCCAATGGCACTATCGCATCGCAACTTAAAATGGATATCTTGCAAGTGCTATCCACTTGAGCTTTGTGATGTGCAGTATGTGATCACATCACATTGAAACTTAAAACTTTAAAGTTGCGGGTGCTGTCCTCCTGAGATTTGCAACATGCAATATGTGATCGCATCGCAACTTAAAAAAAATAACTTGCAGGTGCTTAAAAGGTAAATCTTATATTGTGTGAAGTGCAAAATGTGACGAAAAAAACACTGGGAAGTGAAAAAAAGTGAAAGGTAAGGAAAAAGTGAAATACAAAGGTTTGCATGTAGATTTGGTAATGTATTAAGGTTGGATGGGTCCCACCAATCACATAGGCGGAGTTTTATGTTGCAGTGAAGTATTAAGAATAAAAGGTAAAAACTTGTGGGATTCTAAGTGTGGGAAAAATGTAGGTGAATACGACGAAAGGAAATAATGCAGAGTAAATGGATCTGGTACTCCATTTTCTGATATTTTATGGAAATTGTGTGAAATAGAATAAACGTCTACAAATTTGAATCTTGTGCTTTTTCCTTCCCTGCAACAAACATTCAATTTAAGTGTGGGCTGCTACCAGCTTATTCATGGTGGTGGTTGGGAGTATTTCCAACATGCGTTTCGAGGCATACATCAAAATTTTGTTAACTGCAGATGGAATACTAAGCTTCAACCATGTGAGGAGTTGAAGACCTTAATGTTGTGATATTTTTGCAACATTTTATTTTTGACACTATTTGTAGCGTTATTGTGTGGTGTGTATGTGGTGTACGAAAGACATGGTAGAAATATTATATCATCATTTTGTTTGTAAAATTTTATAATAACCCAATCAATGAATAGGTTAGAATAATTTAAATTACTGTTTCTCGATGTTCTTCAATGCCGAGAGAAAATATCGCTTATTTGATTATATGAGTTTGTTATATGTTGATGGGTCTCATTGTTCTTCAGTGCTTCAAGAGAATCCATTACAAGTTATTTTTGTGAGTTTGTAAGTGTGTATGTGAAAATAGGTCAAATTATATAATTGAATTCTGAATACACTCAATATCCACACAACTTACCTATATAACTGTCAAAATTGTATTTCACTACCTTTTGATAAATGGAAGTTAGTCCATAGAGTGATTTAGTATCAATATTTCCCTTTGGTAGGTCAAGAAGTGTCAATTATACAAGTTCATGAATGATGGTCAGAGGCAATTATGTATTAAATGGAGGTCAAGTGGTAGCTCGAGGTTATGGTGATGAAGAAAGAGCAGTGTCTACGATATATTATTGTGAGTGTAAGTGCTGATGAACATCAATAAGACAAAGATCAATATTATTATTGTAAATTGTGTTTTTAGTATTTGACATGTAAGCATTAAGAGATGAACTTGGAAATAATGATTCCATGCTTAGTTTGAAGTTGGTTTTATATTTGTAGGTGGTTTTTGAGAGGTCCTCTCAACTCCTATCTCTAATATTAGAATAAGTTGGATCTAAGACCAAATATATAATTGTATTGTAATTGGATGTAAGGGTGCATAAAATAATATTATTTTGTGTGTATTTCTGAGTACTATGTCTTCAATTTCAATTTCTTTGTATAACAAGGTCTAATGCGTAACCACTAAATGTCGTTTACACCTGAGTATTGTTGATTAATTTTTTTTTCCTTCAGTGATATATTGTAAGAAAGTTGAATTAAAGAAGTTATCAATCTAAAATGCATGTAAACATTATAAATGGTTATAATAAATATAAAGTGGAAACATATAAAAGAATTAAAATAAAAAATAAAAAGGATAAGAAAAAAAAGGAAAGAATTATTTAGTTTTTTTATTATTTTCTTTAGTTTTTTTTTTCGAACAAAAAAATCGAACTTTCTATTGAGTAAAATAAAAAGTTACAGAGTATATTCCCTATGGCATTCAAGAAAATGTATGATTTTGTCTCAGAGAAAACAAAAAGGACAGAGTTATTGGGTTCTGGAGAAAAAACATACAAATGATTCCCTCCCACCCCAAATAGGAGTGAACAGATATAAATGCATCAATTTCGAATCTCAGACCTCATCTACAAGAGGAAAACAACCCAACCAGGAAAACGAGAAAGGCCTAAAACCACCTATTTAACCTTCATGCTATGTTCGAAAGTTTTAAACAAAATAACAGCTCGGGCTTCCTTTAGAAGAGGAAAAAAACCCATATATAGAAACCATAAATGTTATGAGTTTTTTTTAGAGTATAGTACTTCAAAGAATAAAAACCATAAATGTTTTATGTGTGACCTGAACTGTAGTAACATAAAGTTTCAAACTACTACAAGTAACAACAAAAATAACAATGGACACAGGAAAGTCTGTGTGTCCCAGAACCTAATAAAAGCATGTTAATGAGCATAAGGAGGTTGATTCGAGGAGCGGCTCATTACACCTTAGATTTATTTTATGGACCAGACACCCACATCCCATTGTATGCCCTCCTTAGATAGGAGATCTGAATCCATTTTCTGTTCCTTATAGATATGTCATACAAAGAGTTCGTTAAAATATTGTTTCAAATTCAAAACTTATTCTAATAGAGGAAGCAACATATAATTTTGACATATTTATTATCCATTAATCCATTTGATGATATTCAAAGAATCTCCAAAGATCTCGGCCAATCTCACTCCTAGATAGATAAGTTAGGAAAGAAGAAATTTTAGGGACTAGAGTTCCACAAAGTTGTTTGTTCCCGTTCCCAGGCCCATTGATGATTTTAAAATATTTTCGGAAGGGAAATGAATTGTGATCCTCGCTCTGCAAATGTTTTGTGGGTCTGAGGTACCATCAAAGTAAGCCCAGGGGATATCTCCTCTGATATCTTCCACCTTGACGACACTCTCTTTTTCATTTGAATTGGCCATGTGAATATTCTAAAAAATTGAGACCCCTTCCACCGCTAAGAGTTCTGATGGGAAGCCAATGTCCCTGAAGATGAACCTGTTCCAAACAAGCCAAGTGCCCCAGGAGATAGTTAGCGATTTTATTTTCACTCTGTCATCCTTGGCTTCATTCCAAAAGTATGCCATGCTTCATGAATATATGGCCCTCCCCAATTCTAATTGAGATTCAAAAGTCTCAAGGATTATTCCCACAGTTTTGTGTTAAAAGGGAAATTAAGAAAGAGATGGAGTATATATTCCTCATTTCCTTTGGACAGAGAACACTAACCAGGTCCTATCTTACTTATTTTTTTGAGATTATCCCAAGTTTGGACTTTATTCTTAAGAATGCACCAAAAGAAGAGCCTGGATTTTGTTGGAATTTTAAGTTTCCATAACATTTTGTACCACCATTCAAGAGCAGCCCACCCTTTTTGTGAAATTAGCCAGTTGTAGCCAAAATTAGGAGCATAATTCCCTGAGGGAGAGTGGATCCATCTCAAATAGTTCAAGCGCCCATGAAGGCGAACATTTGATATTTGTAGTTCCATTATTAACCCTATCCACTCCTCCATCCACTGATCATCAATTTGTAATTCCTCTCCTGATTTCCACACATGTCCCCACACTGAGGATTGACCTACAACCTCAATCTGGCTGAGTCGATGAATCCCTTTATTGGAAATATGGTCAATCATCTCCCTAGAGAGCGCAAAAGACTCATGCACCCGACCCATGGATCCTGCCCAATTATGACCTATTCTCCATTCCTTACATGCAATGCCAATCCTTGCTCAATGATGTTTATCGATTCAAACGGAGATTTCTAAACAACCAAAGCCCATGGGTGTCTATTGAACGGTGATCTAAGCCATTCTCCAAATGGATTTGGGTCAATATATTTCCTTTTTACAACTAAGGTCCACTGATTATCCATTGAGATTAACCTCCAACTCAATTTTTCTGCTAGGGATGGAGCGAAAGTTGAGATCTCCCTGATGCCCCATCCACCCCATTCCTTTGGGTGAGCCACTTTCTCCCAAACCACCCAAGGGAGAACCAAATCCTCCTTTAACCTAGCCCATAGGAATCTACTGCAGATCCGCCTTATTTTTGAGAGAATTCCTTTAGGCACCCAAGTTAGGGCAGACCAGTAAGCCAGAATTGCGAGGACAACTAAATTTATCAAAAATAATCTTCCCACCATGGACAATAGTTTGAAACTCCAATGCTTTATTTTGGATTCAATCTTCACCACCAGCCAGTGCCAGTCCTGAATCCTATAAGTGTTGGGTTTTAGATAGAACAATAAATATTTGAAGTTGTCCGACAATTCTTTTACTTTGAAAGGGAGCTCTTTTGAAATCCTTCCAATCTCCACCCTTGAGAAAAATTCAATTGTTACACAGGATTTTTGACCATTTATACTTAGTCTCGTTGCTTTAAGGAACATGTTTTAGGATATATTTAATTTTCAGATTTCAGGTCTACTACCAGAACTAAGCAAAATGATGTCATCAACGAACAACAAGTGTGTTATGTTGATATTGACAACTACTTCGACCCCTTTGATATCTCCTGTCCTTATTGCTTCAAGGATCATTTGACTGAGGCCTTCTAATGCTAAGAGAAAGAGCATAGGGGAAATAGGACACCCCTGATGCAGGCCTCTATGGCTCTAGAAAAAGGGGGTAGCTACCTCGTTAATCAAAATAACAAAGATTATGTTTGAGATGCAGCCCATCACCAATTTATGAAAGTGATCCCGAACCCCAGATGGGTTAGGAGCAGGTGAATATAAAGCCAACTTATGTGGTCATATGCTTTGGATAGATCAATTTTAACAATAAATCCTTTCTTTCCACTCCTTTTAAGGCTATGAAGATTTTCCTGAGCCACTCCAACTTCTTCATGGATGTGCCTACCATCTAAGAACCCAAGCTGCTCTTTTGAGATGTTCCTAGATAGGATGGTCTTTAGTTGAACATCAATCACCTTTGCTATTACTTTATAGATACAATTACAGAGAGAAATGGGCCTGAAGTCCTCAAATGATTTTGGGTCCTCCTTCTTGGGGATAAGGGCCAAAAAAGTTGAATTAAAAGGTTGGTAGATGGAACCTTTGACCTTAGATTATTTGACCACCCTTGCCAGCTCCCCCCTTAGGGTCTCGAAGAAGTGTTGAAAAAATTCCACTGTCCACCCATCTAGGATCCCCTAAACCTCTTCTTTGGACACAGGTTGCATAATATTTTTGTTTTCCTCCTCCTCCGCATAGCGTGGGAAAGACTGTGCCACTCGAATCACCTCCGCAATAGATGCTTCAGCAGGGGCTTTAAAGAGATTTTTAAAATGATTGTTTGCAAGGAGGGCTAGCTCTTCGGAGGATTTTGCTGTCCTCCCTTCCTCCGCCTTCATGCCCTAAATAGTGTTGATGTTCTTCCTTCCTTTTTCAAAATTATAGAATAATTTTCAGTTTTAATCCCCTGCTATCAGCTAGATAGCATGGCTTTTGAGTCTCCACTGCTCTTCCTTTTCCAACAGAATTTTCCTTCGGTTTGTTTCCAGGATCTTGATTATATCCCTTTTCTCACTAGTTTCATATCCATCTTCCTCCAGCTTTTCAAGATGATCTAGTTCCTCTCCAATCTTATGAAGGATTTCTTCCTTGGCCAATCGCTTATTTTTTTCCCAATCCATGGAGGAATTTTTTGTTAACTTGAGTTTCTCTATGAAGAGGAATCCTTTGTCCCTTCCCACCTCCTCATCACCTGACCTTGAAGTTGAATGAAAAAAATCATTGTAGGATTCATCCTCTAGCCAAGTGGGGTTAAAATTAAAGGGGAATTGTGGCTTCTTATTAGGGCCTATTAGTTCTAGAAGAATGGAAGGTGATCCAAATCTCCACCTTCCCCTACCCAATTCATGAATACTGGGATTCTTCTCACCAAGTCCTCTTTGAGAAGAAACCAGTCCAATATTGTTTCGACGTTGTTCCTCCAATTTGGGCGTTTCTTGATCAGATTTATGTCAACAAGACTCATCGAGGCTATCTTGTTCAAGAAACATTCTGCAAGTGGATTGGCCCAGGAAAAGGGTCCCTAGGCTTCTGATAGCCCCAAAGAAAAATTGAAATCTCCTCCAATCACTAGGTTTGAGTTCTCAAGAAAGGATTTAGAGAAAAAATTATTCTAGAATGGAACTCTATCTGTTCAAGGATCATAAACATTCACTGTCATTAAAGATGAACAAATGTCAAGGGAGTAGACCGCCATTCCAAGAGCTTTTTCCATTCCCCATGAATTTACCACCTTCAGCATTCGATCTCTGCTTCCCATAGACAACCCCTTGACCTCCCTTTTGCATTTAGGGTATAAAAGGACCATCCCAAAAACAACTTGGATAAGGCTCCCTTTATCTCTTCTCCAACGCCCAAAATTTATTGAAGCATTAAAACATAGAGATCATAAGACTTTACCAAGTCCCTAAGAGGTAGTTTTTTGGAGCTACTAGCAAGCCCTCTATAGTTGAAAGAGAAAATAATCATTTCTAACCATGGGAAGGGGTTTGCGTTTCTCTAAGCATCCCTGACAGAGAAATATGTTTCTCATCAACTATATCAAGTTTGGTTCATAACTAGGCTTTAGAGAGATTTGAATTCCTACCTCTGGATTTTCGAGGACCAATCATTATGGGATGGGGGCCTAGGCCCCCCACAACATACCAGGGTGGTATTTTTCCCTGGTTCTGAGCTTATGGGGGGGGGGGATAACAAGATAGAGGGGCCTTCAGAGCCGGAGGCTATGAGAGGGTGCAAGTTGATCTCAGTGATTTCAATAATGATACTATCCAAGGCCTATGATACACATCCAACATGAATTAAATCCACAATAGCAAGCTCGGAGGGACCAAGCCTCGAGAGAGTGAAAAGCATAGAAATCAATTGAGAAGGAAGAGAGGGGATAGGGCCCAAGACAATAACCTCCATCTGAGGCGTCGATGCATCATCTCCACCTTCCCTATGGGGTGGTCGGGCCAAAACATTTGGCTATGTGGGATCAATATTGATGACGATGTCAGTATGCATGTCCTAAAGCTCCTCTACTACTTGCCGCACTTTTTATCCTTCCACTCCTTCCATTTCCTCCACTCCCTTCTTACTGGTATTCTCTTTTTCCTTAATTTTCCCTGCTACACCTACCTCCTTTTTCTGCTTCCTGTGATGCCTATACCCCAAGGGACACCCCTTTTCTGGATGCCCATATTTATGAAAACGGTGACACATAAAAGGCATCTGCTCGTAATCGATCATTTATGTATAGGAGAAATCCTTATACTTCAGGTTGATTTCCTCTGCTAGACCTTCCTTGGGATTTAAACTAACTAGAATCCTTGCAGAATTTTTATCCATCATATGTTGAAAAGGCCTATCAACTTCCAGAAAATGACCCAGGGTATTCCCAATGGATTATGAATATTTATATAGTTTATGTTTATTAAGATAAATATAATATAATTTTACCGAATTCTGAACAAATATATCATTGTGTAGAGTATGGTGATGCAAAGGAGAGCTATGTGAAGGTGGATTTCATGGTGTGTGATATAGAGTTGTAGATGCTGAAATAACACTAGATTATGAAAATGTGAGAATTCTCAAATGGCCATAAAATTTTGGTTCTGCGTAAAGAACCATAGACTTAATAAGGTAGTGAATATGCTTGAACAATATGTTGGAATAAGGAACTAATGAGAGGGAGTGAGTTAGTAATTAATGCTAATTTTAACGTTTAATTCCAATTCTTGTTTTTTTCTCTTAACTTGATATTCACTCATGTGAGTATTCACATCTAAATACATAAGAAGAAATGAAAATTATTCACATGGACACACATAATCAACATGAGAAGCATAAATATATGGACATAAATATTTAACATGGAAACTTAAAAGGGAAAAACCATCAATCTGGTTGTTATTATGATGTGATATGAGCTCCTGCACAGTTACATCAATTTAGCAAGACACAACCTGCAAGGAGGCTCAAACCTGTTATACATGCAAGACACAACCTGCTTTAGCCAACTTATTTTTTTTCATACAATTTTCAAACTAAAAATAATGTTTTTCATCTAATAATGTTAAAGCATAAATACCTTTTTTATTTTTCATACAATTTTCAAACAAAAATAAGTGTTCTTCATCTAATATATCAAAGAGAAAAAACCTAGTCTGTCATTATTTTCAAATCCTGCCTCTATGCTATGAAAATAGACATTCAGTTGCCTTCTTCTATGGTCGTCCATATTTGTTGCAAACATGCACTCACTATTCTCATCCTACATAGAGTATGCACCTGGCCTACCCTCCTGCGGAGTCTCATACACACTCTCTCTATAACTGGTTCCAATTTCACAACCCACAACCATATTCCAACACGATTCTACACTTCACGCACAAACCACACAACCTCTACTTAACACATCTCAAATTTATTCAAAGGGTAGAATTAAGCTAAGCCTTATAGTTTTAGATCATGCATTAATTGAAACATAATACTTCAATTAGAAATGAAACATCACACTATTAGTGAGTTTAATTCCATGAATGGTTTCTTTCATGAAACTAATGACATTTAAATTTTCAAAATGACTCACTTTTCTTATTTAATTTGATTTCCATAGTTAATTTGACCAATTACTATGCCTTTAACTTTCTTGAATAGTTTAAGGGCCTGGTTAATTCAATTTTGGTATGACACAAGGCATACTATGTCTTTCCACAGTTTCTTGAGATTAGGATTTTTCTTCATATTTTTTTATAGATCATAGCTTTTGATAATATCTTGAGTCTTCTCCAACTATCTGAAGGGATTTATCCCATTTAATAAATGATGGCACCAAGAGTACTTGTTTTTTATTTTGGATAGATATCAGAGAAATTTCATCGCTGAAATAATGTGTTCCGCCAACTCCATTGACTAAGAAACTTAGTATAGTGAAATGTCATCAACCTTAATTCCTTTAAATGATTAAAATTCCTGAGGTTATAAAATCAATATCAATATTTACAAGATTTATAGGAGGCTTCAACTTCTAGCAAGACATCAAATTTGATGGAACAATCACCCAATATGGCCTTTATGCCAAATACTCCTCATTCCACCCAATATAGCCTTTAGGCCAAATACATGCGGTAGGGAAGCCATAGTTCGACCTTCTTTATGGAATATGCACTTGCACTTTTCTTGATTAGCTTGGAGGCCGAGTAACTCAAAGGCCCTACTTAGAGTCATTGCATTTTTATTTTTACCCAAGACTGAATTAAAAAAAATACACATGAAAATATCAACAAAATAATTTTGTGGCGCAATCCTGAAGGTCCTACACCATCAACTAGAATATTTCAAGCTTGCATAATGCTGACATCATCCATGCCCATGTGGTTCCACGTGTCACTTGAATTTAGCCAACTTACCTCACAAAAATGTCCAAAATTGCATGCCAAATGTCACATGCTTGGAGTGTCAAGTCACCTTGTGTTAACATCATTCTGATACAACTTTCATGTGTTGGTGAATGTTGTCACATGCCTTTGTCACTAGTATTGGGTCCCACAATGGTTGGGGTAAGGGTCAAGTTGGCCCATTTCTTGTATCAAGACCCAAAAACCCAATATCCAGACTCGCCTAAGGCCTGAACAGATCAAGGTTCTGAGGCTTGACTTTCCATCTCTATTGTTTTCAAAGTGGCCCTCTTACTACAAAAAATCAACTTCCCATAATTTTTTTCTGGGAGGCCCTTTAATACTTCAACATATCGTTGGAAATATATTTTAGATAATTTTTCAGTGGTGACACGTCCGAGAACATCTAAACTAATATCTTGAGGAAATAATGCCTTCAAAGGAAAATACACCCAAGCATTGTATTTTTAATATTTTATAATATTTAATTGACCTGCTACTATGATGATTCTCTATTAAATACTGCATCTACCATGAAAATCTCCTTGAGCTAAACACACCCTACATTTTCTATACTTTCCCATTAGACATTAATGCTAGTCGAGTTAACATTAACGCCAACACACTTGATGCCACTGGCCATCCTAACAATTCCAATTATCCAACACAAGAAACATAAACTACAATTTGTAATTTTTTACATCTTAGGATACATTCCATATTAACCCACAACTATTATCTAAATTAAGTGATCATGAGTGCAGAGGTGTAGAAGAATCACAATGAGCGATTCCTTTGCATCTTCATACTATACATAACTTTAAATGATTGAAACTTATAATATCTTTCAAAATTTATAGTACAAAATAACTACAAAAGTTTGAGGATAAAAACCAATGTATCTGAGTATTACACCTACCTCTTTGATTGTTGGAAGTGAAAACAATTAAAAGGTTAAAAATTAATTAAAAACATAGAAATATAAGAAAATATAAGTTGAAGCAACTATCAAATTTAGCCAAACATCATTTTTTTTAAATAATTAATGTAGAAGTGTGGAAGTAGCTTTCACTCTTCTCCTTCCAAACTTGTGTGCACCCACATCTCCACACACAGTACCACCGAACATAGTTTTGAGAAATGGACATGAGATCATTTATAAAAAAATATTCAAAATTATTGGAAATGAAAGCATTCTTGAATAATGAAAAAATGTGGGCTCTGAGCAAAGAGGCATAGCCTTAATAACACATTGTGAAGAATGCAGATATGTGGATAAAGGTTCCATTGTGAGCATTGTGAAAATTTTGCGGAGTGTGGAAGTGAAAACGCAGTTATGCAAATATATTTTTATTTCGTTATGCAGAATACAAAGGTGTGGAGGAAAAGTATGTGAAGGTAGTTTTGATTGTGCAGAATACATACATGAAAACATTTGAATACTGATAGATTGTAGAAATGTGGGAATTCTCGAAAAATGAAAAATTGCACACCCTACACGAATAGGAACAACCTTCATCAATTAACTAGTAGTGGAGGGAGGGACTATGTTGTGTTGCAACTATTAATCTTGTTTTATTCTCGATTGTATAAAGGGGTCAAATGTTTTAATATATACTACTTTTAGTTAAATTAAATTGGTTTTATTGAATTAAGTAGATATAATTTAATTATATCAATGCAAACAAATTAAACATGTTATTATTAAAACTTTTATAATCAGTAAGGATTCATGTTAAGTCCATATTTATGAGGCTCACATGCAAATCTCTTTTTAGGTGAAAAACATGAGAAAATATTTACACATTGAGAAATTTTGTTAATCTCCAAGCTTAAATTTGGTTCTTCCTTATATTTGTTAGATCTGGAGTGAAAATAAATGTATACTAGGATTTGAATGTTGAATTTTATGATTTACATAATATTTCCATAACACGAGGATAGCCAAATGACCAAGTAAGTTAATTTTATTCAAGCTTTGATAATATATATAATTTCACATTTATTTGACATATTTTATAATTTTAATTCTTTAATGTATATGCATCATATTCATTATACATAAACATTAAAAAAAAAATTATATTGTATATATAAAGTTTTATATATTTACTAATGGAATTTAAATATAAATTCTAAAGTTGTGGATAATTGTTTATCTGTAGGCATTTTTTTGTTGGAGGGGGGACTCAGAACGTGTAGAGGAGCCATAGGCCACGACAAATATCACTACAAGAAATATACTCATCCCATGTTCTTGGGCCTCCCATGGGGGAGTAGGCCCAAGCTGGCTCTAATACAAAAACAATTTGAGAGTGCTCTTCATTGACATCAATAATGTTACAAATACATCAAACTATTTTTCACCATAGGAAAACTATTTTGGAGATGCAGTTAATTGGTTTAGTGAATATCGAAAGGGAACTCTAACATAAGAGGCTAATTAGTTAAGAGAAGGCCTAAACAACCTTCTAATTAATAATAATATATTATTTTTGGTAAATACTAGAACTCAACGAACAATGATCAATAAATCAATACTTAAATATATAATCAGACAAACATGAATTACATATTCTAATAGTTGAGTACACTTTTATTGTGTTTCTATTTGAATTCGATTTCTATATGTGATATGTTGAACTCAAAATAAATATTTATTACAGTAGATTTAATCCATGTTATTTAAAATAATATTTATAAGGAGAAAAATTGTATATTCCTAATATAAAATATAAATATATTTGAATTTTAAGAATCTTTTGTAAGCTAAAGTGTGACCTGTGAACAAAAAAATTCAAAAATTGTATTGTTAGATGATATGTTGTAGTCAAATGTTAAATGAAATATCAATACTAACTAGCAGTTGCCCCTAAAGGTGCAAAGATACACCAAAGGTAGTTCATCTCGTCAAGATTAGGGAAGGTTTGTCTTTCATTGTTGTGCTTGAAGTAGCAATTTTATCTTTTGGTTATGCATAAAAAATCCTGAATGACTTAAAAATTTTCCATTCTTCAGGAACAAAAAGTAGCAATTAAAATCTTAAAATTCCTCGACTAAATCATTAATTTTATTGTGATGTTGTCTTGGATCCTTTGACAAGTATTTGGAGGAGCGTTAGTGTGTAGTTATTCAGAAATTAGAGAATATGCTTGTGCAAGATTAAAATTTCTCCATTATTTATAAATAAAAGATACAATTTTCACAAAGTTCAGGAATTTAAGTTAATTAACATTACCCATTATTCACGGAAAAAGCTACAATCTGCGGCAATTCAAGGAATCATCTTTTTGTCTGAGGTTAGAAATTTTCCATTTTTCAGAAATAAAATCTACAATTTCCAGAATTTAAAGTTATAATTGTGTTTCTAATTTTCTTCATTGTTCAGAAAGTTACCCATCTAATTCAGAATAAAGGTTACTATGTGCGGCTCCAAGCTTAAAAAAATTTCATTATTCATAAATAAAAGTTATCATATGCTTACCTTAGCTTTCTCCAATTTTCATAAATAAACGTTACAGTTTGAGCTTTGTAGCTTGAAATTTCTCCATTGTTGAGAAGTGGAATTGTGGAACAAAAAGCAGCAATTAAAATCTTAAGATTCCTCGAGTAAATCATTAATTTTACTGTGTTGTTCTCTTGGATCCTTTAACAAGTATTTGGAGGAGCGTTAGTATGTAGTTATTCAGAAATTAGAGAAACAGTTGTAATATGCTTGTGCAAGATTAAAATTTCTCCATTATTTATGAATAAAAGATACAATTTTCACGAAGTTTAGGAATTTAAGTTATAATATGTTCATCCTAAATTTAAAATTCTCCATTATTCATGGAAAAAGCTAAAATCTGTGGCAATTCAAGGAATAATCTTTTCATCCTAGGTTAGAAATTGTCCATTTTCAGGAATAAAAGCTACGAATTTAGGTTTCAAATGAACTAAAAAATGCCAAGATACATGACTTCACTCAGAAGCCTTAATGGGAGATCCTTCACTGTTCAAAACTACGCCCTACACCCTCCCACATAGTTGGGAACACTACAGAAGCACAAATCTCCATCCCTGCTTCGAACTACACCCTCAATTCACTAAGTATTCCTTGACCGCACTCCTTTAGTGCGCTGGTGCATCTCAAAGAACCAAAGCTTAGCCTTTCAACCTTCCCTTATGCACCATGCACCCTCCTAAATTGAATTATATCAACAAATAAATTGTTACATACATATTTTATCTAAGTTCAAGTAGGCGTTATTGTTCTGTGTAGTCATTAAATTTTCTAGTACAAAGATCTATACAACCAGAACAAAACCCAAATTGTACATCTCAGAGACAAGAAATCAGAAGGGAACCTAGTTCTGCTCAAGAAATTAACCCTCGAGCAAACATAATATAAATAACCATTCAATCTTTCGACAAAGATAAGCCAATTATTAAGACATTAAAACCCTCATGGACTAAAACCATAATTCTGGAAGTACATTCAAATCCATGCAACTCGGTGCATGGTTCCAGGAACCATACAACCTTAATATAATAGGCCTCAATACTAGAGGAGTACCATCCTAGTAAGTGAGATTGGAAACTAGTTTCAATTAGCAATTTCCAATTAGTGATTTCCATTTCACGTACTAGTTTCCAACTAGTTTCAAGCTGGCTTGCAATTAGTTTCCATTTATAACACTACACAGATCCAATGGTGGACAATATGACAGTGGTTTACTTGAATCAACGACAAAAAATAAAAAGGTCGACTATGGTGAGGGTGGAATGATTCAAAAATAAACACCTTTGGTGTAAAAATAACATAGTGTCCACTAAATTAAAAAATAATAAGTAAAATGTGATAAAAGTAATATTACAAATAATAATAAATTGATTAATTCATTTTTTGTATATTGCAATTTTATTTTATTTAACAAAATTACAAAATAATATCTTGAAAAAAATATACATATTATACTCGTTAAAAAAAAATTTAATTAATTAAAGAAATAATATTCATACATTAATCATAATATAATAATTTTTAATTTTTCACTGCAATTTATGAGAATCTACAATGCTTCTCAGATTGATGGACATAGATGGGGATCTGGATGCGAGCAGGAAAGTCCCAAAGTTAATGCTAGCTTCATCTGTTATTCCTCAAAATCTCCAACCTATATGGATCTGCAACCTTGATAAGTTGTATGAAATTTTGGTCAGATGCTTCTGAACATAGTTGAGTGGCTATTGCTCTAGACATAGGATCTCTTTCTGCTTGAGCTGTTTGGGACACATCTACAAGTAGGAAGTTGACACTAAGCTCATTGAGAAGCTCGCTTCTGATATTCTGACAAAGAATGAGAGAGAAAAACTGGAGCATAGATTACCCTTCTCAATATTCAAAGATAGTTAAATAGATTACATTGTAAACATCAATAATGAATGACTGGAGTAGAACTCAACTAAAACTGAAGTAAAACTGAATTGTCTACGACACCTAGCAGACAATAGAATTAAATGTAATGACACTTAACTGACAGTGAGATTAATATCTCAACATCCCCTCCTAATCTCAACTGTTACAAGTGGAGGCACTAACAATGCGTAATTTCTCTCTTTGAAATTCAAATACATTCTTTCCCAATGGATTTGTGAAAATATCTGCAAACTAATCTTTGGAACCACAAAAAGAAAGTGCTATGTCCCCATCATTGATAAGTTCACGAATGAAATGAAAACGTGTTTCAATGTGCTTGCTCTTTTTGTGAAAAACATGATTTTTTGATAAAGAAATTGCTGAATTGTTATCACAGTAAATTGGACTTGGCTCCTTCTAAATATTTGAAATATATTTGAATACTATTCTCAATCATAGTGCTTGACAATTTGTTGTATTTGCTACTACATATTCGGCCTCTGCAGAAGATATTGAAACGATTAACTGTTTCTTGGATGCCCATGAAATCATATTGGTTCCAAGATGAAAAACATACCCTGAGGTATTTTTACGATCATCTAAACTCCCTACATAATATCTATTTGTATAACCTGAAAGTGAACAATTTTCAGAATGTGTATAAAACAAACCATAGTCTATAGTCCCTGCAATATACCTTAAGATCCTTTTTGCAACCTTCCAATGAGTAATCTTTGGTGACTGCCTAAACCTGGAGACAAAACTTGCTGCAAACATAATATCAGGTCTAGTTGCAGTGAGATACAACAAACTACCAACTAGACTTTTCTACAATGTGGGATCAATAGATGGTGCTACATCTTCTTTGTTGAGTTTGGTGCCTTGATAAATTGGTGTATTAGCTGATTTTAAATTGGTCATTCAGAACTTTCGAATGATATCAGTGCCATAATTTTGTTGACCAACAAAAATTCCATTATCAGATTGGTGAATTTCGATGCCTAAGAAATATTTCATGACTCCTAGATTTGTCATAGAAAACTCTGCTTGCATGACTGCCTTGAAGTCTTATAACATCATATTTACTGTCTAAATAAGATCATATACATGAAGGGATACAATAATAATTTTCCCTTCATGAGATTTTTTATACAAAGTGTGTTGGCAATATGATGCAATGTGTTGTCCTTGATGGCAACCCACTTGATGAAGATGATGGCAACCTACTTGATGAAGTCGTCTTTGATGCTTGATGATTTTATTAATGATGTAAATCTAATGTTCTACAAGCAGCTCAGAAGTACTAGAGAAAGAAATATCAGTAAAGGACAAAACAATGATGTAAAGTGTGTATCACAAAGCATACGCGGGTTTGTTTAGGATAAGTAGCGTATGCACGCGGAAAAGTACGTGCCAAGTCGCGTATGCCTAATTGCACTCTAAATTTGTAAAACCAGGGGACCTTACCATGGTATTGACCCATTGTATTGAGCGCTGGATTGTCTATTTGATCCCGTCCAGGAATACCATCGGAAGTGATGTGGTTTTGGCTCATGGTATTGTCAAAGGCTAAATCTATATAAGGAGAAGAAAATCATTGTGAAAAATGCGTGCAAGTGTCTGGGATCTAATGAATACTTCACTCTGAAGTATATCTGTATGGAATGGGTAACAATTGAATGATTTATCTAAATTAATGCACCCATGAAGAAATAATGAAGAGGGATCTCTAGATCTGAAATGTCTATGTATATTCTAAATCCGATGAAGAAATGTTTAGATCTGTGATCTGGAGAATCTTTGTTGAAGTGAAAGATGAATTATGAGTTGTCTATCTGATCTGAAGAACTGCACAGTCCTGAAAAGTTACAAACCTATACGCGGGTTCGCTTCATAACATGCGAGTATATACGCGGGTTAGATGAATGAAATGCGCGTATGAGAAGCCAGGGTTTTCTGAAGAATGCACACGCGGGTGGATTTGCATGAGAGCACGTATAAACGCGACTTCAATGAATAAAATTAGCGTATGATATTTGAATTAATGAAGTTCTGGGGTAAGGTTTAATCTGCATATCTATTCTGAAGTCTGGGTTAGCTCTGATATTTTGGTTACAGTGGTCTCACTGTTCTGTATGAAGAAATGGGCAAAGTATGATTATTGATAAATGAAGGGTTGTGTTGAAGTTGTTTGATCTAGTTTGAAAATTGATGAAACATGGTCTGCAGTGGTGCTGAGGGTCGAAGCCTTCAGTTAGGGGGTTGTAGCTCCCTTCCAGGAGAGGCTGGTAAATGAGAGCAGGGGGTCGTAGCTCCCTTCCAGGAGAGGCTGGTAAACGAGTACAGGGGGTTGTAGCTCCCTTCCAGGAGAGGCTGGTAAACGAGAGAAGGTTGTAGCCTTCTGTAGTTGGGTGCCTGCATGCTGTATGAGTCTGCACCAGTACATGGTTGTAAGAAGTTTTCTTTATAATAAATATTGAAGACTGAGACGACGGTAGCAGTGGTTTTCTCCCGAATTGGGTTTCCACCTAAAATCCTGGTGTTCATGTGTGTTTCTTATGTGTGATGATTATTATGTTCTTTCTGCACCTATTTACTATTTTCTAAAACATCTGATGAATGAATAATGCAATGATCTAAGTTAATAATTAAATGCATAATTAGTTCTCTGGACATACGCGAGTTCTGCAAAGGATATCCGCGTATATACGCGAGTTGGCTTCAGGAAAGTAGCGTATGGGTTTTTAGAAAAGAAAAAGTAAAAAGTTTTATTTTCTGCACTAAATACTGATTCACCCCCCCTCTCAGTATTTTTTCCCAACAATTGGTATCAGAGGAGGTCCTTCTGAAAAAGCTTAGCTGCTAGAAGGAAGATCAAGAAAGATGAGCAATCAAGATGGAATAGCATCTATCAAGCCTCCGGTCTTTAATGGAAGCAATTTAATCTTCTGGAAAACAAGGATGAGGTCCTATCTTCAGTTTATAGGAACATATGTATGAGCCATTGTTGTACAAGGATATCAATATCCAGCTACAATACCAACAGATCCGAATGAAAAGAAGAATTATGAATCAAATGTAAAGGCGGTCAATGCTATAACAGGAAGTTTGACTGAATCTGAATTTTTCAAAGTCATGCAGCTAAATACAGCAAAGGAAATGAAGGTGATGCAGCTAAATACAGCAAAGGAAATGAAGGTGATGCAGCTAAATACAGCAAAGGAAATGAAGGTGATGCAAAGGTAAAAAGTGCAAAACTCCAAACTCTCAGAATTGAATATGAAAATTTGAAGATGCATAGTGATGAGAGTATTGCCAGTTTCTTTTTACATGTTGATGATGTTGTAAATCGTATGAGAAATCTGGGAGAAACAATAACCGAATCTACTTTGGTTGAGAAAATTTTAAGATCACTAACAGCAAAATTTGAGTCAAAAGTTTCTGCTCTTGAAGAAAAGCAGGATCTTCAAAATCTTACTATGGTACAACTTCATGGCATACTAACCGCATATGAAATGGGAAGAGGAGGACCATCTGAAGTCAAAGAGGCTGTCTTCAGAGCTTCTACAAAAGGGAAATAAGTACAAGAACCAGAAGGATCAGGATATATCTCAGAAGAAGATGAGGAAAATTTTGTAAAGAAACTCCAACTTGGCACAAGACGATTCAGAGGTAAGCTTCCTTTCAAATGTTTTGAGTGTGGAATAATTGGTCATTATGCTGCTAAGTTTCCTCATAAAGAAACACCTGCAAAAGGGAAGGAAGTAGCAAGAAGGAATAAGAATCGGTTTAACACTAGAAAAAGTTATTATATTCATGAAGACAGTGATGGGCTATCTGATAGTGAAGAAGAATGTGAACAAGATCTTAGACTTCTCATGGCATTTGAATCTAGAGAAGAAAAGGATATTTTTATGGATGCTCTAGAGGACAATGACTTTCTTGAAGAAAACAATCAACTCAAAATACGCTTATAAGAAAGTAAAATACTCTTAGAAGAAAGGAAAATAACCATAGAAACTCTGGAAAAGCAGGTTGAAGAAGCAAAGAAACACATTGAGAAATTAGAATGTGAAGTGGTAAGTCTAAGAAAAGATTCTGAGAAAGTAAAAACTCTGAATCTTAGATTTGCTAAAGGATCTAAAACCTTAGATGAGATTATCAAGGTACAACATTATCCTCTTATAAAAACAGGTCTTGGATATACCGAAGAATCCTCTCAAGCTTCAGCACCAAATTATCTAAAAGCAGTTACAGCTGGTTTACAAAATTCTGCCACTCAGCAAGAGAATAAAGAATCATTGCAGGTAAAGCATGATCATCTCAATTCAAATAATACTAACAGGAATATCTCTCAAAGAAACACCAATCAACAAGTAAATCTAAGTAGAAGATTTCATGATCGCAGAAATTTCTTCTTCAATGGACAATGTTTCTCATGTCACAATTTTGGTCATAAAGTTGTTCAATGTGTTGCATATAAAACTATCATGACTAGAGAAGCAAGAAAGAAAAGGATTGAATTTGATAAGAATACCTATAACAAATTTTCTCCTCTTCTAAATGAAGTTGAATGTGCTTATTGCAATAACTTTGGGCATGAATAATCTGAATGCAAGAGCAAAGTTCATCCAAAAGAGCATTTTCCTTCAAGATCCAAAGTATGGAAAAAGAAGGAATTGCAGGTTGAAAATTGTGGCATAGAATTATTCGCAGAAGGTGAAGAAAATCAATGGTACATTGATAGTGGATGCTCAATACACATGACAAGTGACAAACACAAAATTCTTGCATATAGTGCTCTAGAAAAGGAAAAGAAAGTTACATTTGGAAATGATAATCCTGTTGTAATTAAAGGAAAAGTGTCTGTGTTTCTAAAGGAAAAGGTGAAGGCTAGTGATGTCATGTATGTGGATGGCTTAAGGCATAACCTTCTAAGTGTAAGTCAAATGTGTGATCAAGGAACTGAATTTTTCTTTAGTTCAAAAGAATGTGTGGTTCATGATCTTGATATAGGAAAAACAATTATAAAAGGGAAAAGAACTCCAAGCAACCTGTATGTATTGAAGAACTGCAAAGAACAATGTTACTTGAGTCAATCTTCAGAAAATTGGCTATGGAATAGAAGGTTGGGGCAATTAAGCTTCTCTCAAATCAACAAATCAAGCAGACTTAATGCTGTTCGTGGTCTTCCCAATATTACTCTATCTGAAAGTATCATATGCAAATCCTGCAATTCGGTAAGCAAACCAGAGTGCAATTTAATGCCAAGGAAGGATCATCAAGTAAGCCTCTTGAACTCATTCATACTGACATATGTGGACCTATGAGGAAAAAGTCACCACGTGGTGAAGAATACTATATCTTGTTTATTGATGATTTCTCTAGAATGTGTTGAATTGGGTTGATTAAACACAAAGATGAAGCATTTGAGAAATTTCAGATCTTCAAAGCACTGGTTGAAAATGAATTAGATCTAAAAATCAAGTGTCTTAGATCTGATCGAGGAGGAGAATATACATCAAATGAATTTCTTGAATTTTGTGAACAACATGGCATAAAAAGACAGTTCTTTGTAGCTGGCACTCCACAACAAAATGGCGTAGCAGAAAGAATGAATAGAATAGTTCAAAAAATGGCTAGAGCTATGCTTGATGATTCTGGAACACCTAAGACATTCTGGGGAGAAGCAGCACATACAAAAGTAAACATTCTCAACAAGGCACATGTTCGGGTAAATAGTGACAAAACTCCATATGAACTCTGGTCTGGTAATTCTTCCTCTGTGAAGCATTTTAGAGTTTTTGGAAGTAAATGCTTTATCAAAAATAATGATGAAAAACTTGGCAAGTTTGAACCTAGAGCAAATGAAGGAATACTTCTTGGTTACTCCTCTACGAGTAGAGCATATAATGTTACAATAAAAGACTTCGGAAGATTGTTGAATGTATTGATGTTGTTATTGATGAGTCTCCTGCAGCCCCAAAAGAAGAAAAACAAACAAAAAATGAAGACGATGGTGACATATGTCCTTCTACATCAAATAGCAATGATATAAACAGTGAACCCAATGAAGAACCTGAAGATGATTTATCTGAAAAAGCTCCATCCAGATATGTTCAAAAGAATCATCCAGAATCTCAAATTTTGGGAGATAAGGGATCAGGTGTACAAACAAGAAGGACTCTTATGGGATCTTCTAGCTATCTGGCATTTCTATCCACTATTGAACCACACAATTTCAATCAAGCTAGCAAAGATGAATGTTGGATTCAAGCCATGAATGAAGAGCTTGATCAAATTGAAAATAATCACACTTGGGAATTAGTACCAAGACCTCATGATAAAAATGTCATTGGAACTAAATGGATATTCAAAAGCAAGTTAAATGAGAATGGGGATGTTATAAGAAATAAAGCTAGACTTGTTTGCAAGGGGTATGCTCAACAAGAAGGTATATACTTTGAAGAAACCTTTGCTCCTGTAGCCAGACTTGAAGCCATAATAATTTTTCTTTCTTTTTCAAGCTTCCAACAAATCAAAGTTTATCAAATGGATGTTAAATCTGCTTTTGTCAATGGTGATCTAGAAGAAGAAGTTTATATAGAACAACCAGAAGGATTCATTTTGGGAAATGATGAAAAACTTGTTTGTAGACTTAAAAAGGCTCTATATGGTCTCAAACAAGCTCCAAGGGCATGGTATTATAGTCTTGACAAATATCTTCATCAACAAGGATTTTCAAAGGGGTCTGCTAATAGCAACTTATACACAAAAATTGAAAATGATAAACTATTGATTGTGGTTGTATATGTTGATGATATCATTTTTGGAAGTAATGAAGAATCTATGAGTCAGAAATTTGCTTCTGTCATGCAGCAAGAATTTGAAATGTCTTTACTTTGGGAACTAACATTCTTTCTTGGCTTGCAAGTGCATCAAACTGCAGATGGTATATTCCTATCACAAGCAAAATATATTAAGCAAATTCTGAAGAAGTATGGCATGGAAGAATGCAAACCTGTAAGTACACCGATGATAACCGGATGCAATCTCAGTTCTCAGGATGATTCTCCCACGGTGAATCAACCAGAATACAGATCGATGATAGGGAGTCTACTTTATCTCACTGGGACTAGACCAGACATTATGCATGCAGTTGGGATTGTTGGACGATTCCAAGCTAATCCAAAAGAGTCTCACCTTCAGGCTGTCAAAAGAATATTCAAATATCTACAAGGAACTCAAGACTTTGGACTGTGGTATCCAAAGAATGCTGATCTTACTCTTCATGCTTACACTGATGCAGATTGGGCTGGAAATGTTGATGATCGGAAAAGCACTAGTGGTGGTGCATTCTATATGGGGCCCCAGTTGGTATCTTGGTTCAGCAAGAAGCAAAACTCTATTTCTTTATCTACAGCAAAAGCATAATATGTAGCTGCCGCATCATGTTGCACTCAACTTCTTTGGATGATGCAAACTTTACAAGACTTTCAAATCAAATGTTCACCTCCTATCTCCATTATGTGTGATAATACAAGCGCCATCAGTATCTCAAAGAATCTTGTTATGCATTCCAAGACCAAGCACATTCCCATAAAGTATCACTTCTTACGTGAACAAGTGCTTGAACAAAAGGTGAAATTGGAGTATGTTCCCTCCAAAGAACAAATTGCTGATATATTTACCAAACCTCTGCCCAGGGAAGCGTTTGAATATCTCAGACAGAAGCTGGGAGTAGTCTCTGCCATGCAGAGGATCAGATCTGATTAAAATTCAGAAGATTAAATCGGATACGCGGGTTTCCTGAAAGAAAGTCGCATATATATGCGAGTTAATACACAGAAAACCGTGTATGGTTGGTAGCTGACAAATTTTGTTTGGGTCAGAATTCTTCAGCACAAACTGTGGTGATGTTTGGTATCTCTGATGATGTTTGGTGTCTCTGGTGGTGTTCCAGTTCTTATATTTCTGTTTTATTCTCTGATATTGGGTAAAGATGCCTTGATGATTTGTTGTTGAAAGTGTTCAGGATGCACAAGCTAAGGGGGAGCATTAGTCTTGCTGAGCGTAATGCATTGTTGGCATTATGATGATTCTAAAATATGATCTCTTTCTTGAGGTATTTTTGGTATTGGTTATAAAAGGTCATATTTGTAATGATGTAAAAATTGTAATATTCAGTCATGTAAGGACTTGTTCAAATTTGTAAACCCACTTGATTGGGTAATTGAGTCAAAATGTGTAAACCCACTTGGTTGGGTACTTGAATCGCATATGTAAATCCACTTGGTTGGATCTTTGATGTAAGTATGAGTCCTTGGTGATAGAAAAGGTCATAGAGTCATGTACTTCATTGAAAAATATGTTTGAAGATTCAGCATGAACTCAGGGGGAGCATGGTAACTTCAGTGCACATCAGATCTACAGAGCTCTTCTTTCTACAAGAGAAGAAAAAAACTTGCTTTAGTTTTGATTCGCCCTTTGCCCTTGCTGTCAAAGGGGGAGAGTAACATGGTGTTTGAATAGGGGGAGAGCATCATTGTGTTTGTATAATGGTTATAATCAATGTATCTATATGTTGTGGTGATCAAACACCATCATGGTTGCCATCAAGTCCAAAGGGGGAGATTGTAGGCAATATGATGCAATGTGTTGTCCTTGATGGCAACCCACTTGATGAAGATGATGGTAACCTACTTGATGAAGTCATCTTTGATGCTTGATGAGTTTATTAATGATGTAAATCTCATGTTCTACAAGCAGCTCAGAAGTACGAGAGAAAGAAATATCAGTAAAGGACAGAACAATGATGTAAAGTGTGTATCACAAAGCATACACGGGTTTGTTTAGGATAATTAGCGTATGCACGCGGAAAAGTACGTGCCAAGTCGCATATGCATAATTGCACTCTAAATTTGTAAAACCAGGGGACCTTACCATGGTATTGACCCATTGTATTGAGCGCTGGATTGTCTATTTGATCCCGTCCAGGAATACCATCAGAAGTGATGTGGTTTTGGCTCATGGTATTGTCAAAGGCTAAATCTATATAAGGAGAAGAAAATCATTGTGAAAAATGCATGCAAGTTTCTGGGCTCTAATGAATACTTGACTCTGAAGTATATCTGTATGGAATGGGTAACAGTTGAATGATTGATCTGAATTAATGCACCCATGAAGAAATAATGAAGAGGGATCTCCAGATCTAAAATGTCTATGTATATTCTAAATCTGATGAAGAAATGTTTAGATCTGTGATCTAGCGAATCTTTGCTGAAGTGAAGGATGAATTCTGAGTTTTCTATCTGATCTGAAGAACTGCATAGTCCTGAAAAGTTACAAATCTATACGCGGGTTTGCTTCATAACATGCGCGTATATACCCGGGTTAGATGAATGAAAAGCGCGTATGAGCAGCCAGGGTTTTATGAAGAATGCACATGTGAGTTGATCTGCATGAGAGCATGTATACACGTGACTTCAATGAATAAAAGTAGCGTATGATATTTGAATTAATGAAGTTCTGGGGTAAGTTTGAATCTGCATATCTATTCTGAAGTCTGGGTTAGCTTTGATATTCTGGTTACAGTGGTCTCACCGTTCTGTATGAAGCAATGGGCAAAGTATGATTATTGATAAGTGAAGGGTTTTGTTGAAGCTATTTGATCTAGTTTTAAAATTGATGAAACGTGGTCTGTAGTGGTGCTGAGGGTCGAAGCCTTCAGTCAGGGGGTTGTAGCTCCCTTCCAGGAGAGGCTGGTAAACGAGAGTAGGGGGTCGTAGCTCCCTTCCAAGAGAGGCTGGTAAACGAGTACAGGGGGTTGTAGCTCCCTTCCAAGAGAGGCTGGTAAATGAGAGAAGGTTGTAGCCTTCTGTAGATGGGTGCCTGCGTGCTGGTATGAGTCTGCGCCAGTACATGGTTGTAAGAAGTTTTCTTTATAATAAATTTTGAAGACTAAGACAACGGTAGCGGTGGTTTTCTCCCGAATTGGGTTTCCACCTAAAATCCTAGTGTTCATGTGTGTTGCTTATGTGTGATGATTATTCTGTTGTTTCTGCACCTGTTTACTGTTTTCTAAAAAATCTGATGAATGAATAATGCAATGACCTAAGTTAATAATTAAATGCATAATTAGATCTCTGGACATACGCGAGTTCTGCAAAGGATATCCGCGTATATACGCGAGTTGGCTTCAGGAAAGTAGCGTATGGGTTTTTAGAAAATAAAAAGTAAAAAAGTTTTATTGTCTGCACTAAATACTGATTCACCCCCCCTCTCAGTATTTTTTCCCAACAAAGTGAGTTCATGGCTACTCTCGAAAAACCACTTTTGATAAGACAGGTGTCGATGCAACTATACCAAGTTCTTGGAGCTTGTTCCAAACCATATAAATATTTTTTCAATCTATATAATTTATGCTCGTGTCATGGCACTTAAAAACCAGGAGGCTGCTCTACATAAAATTCCTCCTATAATATACCATTTAGGAGGGGAGATTTTACATCAAGTTGATAGAGTTTCCATTTGTGTTGAGATGTTGTGGACAAAATGGTTCTGACAGTGTCTAACCTTGATACTAGAGCAAATGTTTCACCATAGTCGACACCAAACTGTTGTGAGAATCCTTTGGCAACCAACCTTGCCTTATGTTTCTCAATTTTTCCTTTTTCATTTAGCTTGGTCTTATATACCCATTTTACACCAATTCTGGCTTTGTCTCTTAGGAGATCAGCTAATTCCCAAGTCTGATTTTTCTCCATGGCACCAATTTCTTGGTTCATTGCATCAACCCAATGCTTTTATTTAATTGCTTCTTCAAAATGATTCGGTTGAGTTGAAAGAAATGCAAACATATTCCGTTGGTCAAATTCATACTCTTGTTTATATCTCTCTCTGATACTTCTTGTTTTCTATCCTCTTCTGAAGATGTTTGATCATTCGCTAAATCACTGCTTAATGATGTTCCATTTTCAGAATGATCTGGTTGTTCATGAACCTGCAATCTTGGAGACTGTGGTGGAAAAAAAAGCTGATTTGAAGTTTCATTTACATGATCAAACTAAGATTTATTTTCGAAAAATTTCACATCTCTACTTAAAATGAACATTTTTTTAATAGGGTTATAAAGTCTGTAGGCTTTCGACTGCTCACTGTATCCTACAAATATGCATAATTCACTCCTATCATCAAGCTTTTTTCTTCATTTTTCAGGAACATGAGAAAAAGCTACTGATCTAAAAATTCTAAAATGTGATACATTTACCTTGCTTCCATCCCATGCTTCTTGAGGTATTGTATCTTTTAGACTAGAAGTTGGTGATTTTTTGAGAGCATACACTGTTGTCGACACTACTTCATCCCAATAGTTATTTGATAACTTCTTCTCCCCTAGCATGCATCTCGCCATGTTCATGATTGACTGATTATTTCTTTCTGCTACTCCATTTTGCTATGGAGTGTACCTAGTTGTATACTGCATTATGATGCCTTGTTGTCGAAAAAATGTTTTTAATTCATTTGAGTCATATTCTCCTCCTCTGTTCGATCTGAGTACTTTCAAGAGTTTTCCACTCTGCTTTTCTGCTTTTGCCTTGAACTCTAGAAATCTAGAGAAGATTTCTGATTTATTTTTTAAAAAGTACACAAATATCTTCCTGCTAAAGTCATCAATAAATGTGAGAAAGTAGAAACTACCACCAATGGACAATGTCAGCATTGGGCCACATATGTCTGTATGGACAAGAGGATGATGTGGGAAAGATATCTCTTTTATGCTTGGATAGGACACAAATTTCAAAATTACAGTCTTTTTCACTCATAGTAGGTAGACCAATGACTATAGAATTATTTTGAGGAAGACTTAGACTCTTGATTGGGATGTGGCCCGACCTAGAATGCCATAGATGAGTGTCATCTATTCTTGATATATTTTGGACTAAATATTGTCTGGTATTTTGGTTTCTAAGAGTCAATGGAAACATCTTATTCTTGGTCTTTCCAACTTTTGCTATCAATCTTTTATGAGGATGTTTTTCATATATATAGCAGGTGTTCTTTAGAAATAATACATCATAGCCATGTTCCATTAGTTGTCATACACTAATGAGATTATTTTTTAGCTGAGGGACGTAATAAACATCAGGGATGTATTTGTTCTGATTCTACTTAGTAAGAATAGGGACAATACCTTTTCCTTCAACTTTAATACTTGTACGATCTCCAAGTCTTGACTCTGATGTTATGGAAGCATCAAGAGAAGAAAGAAGATTCTTGTTGCCTGTCATGTGATTGTTGTATCCATTGTCCAGCAACCAAAGGTCTTCACTGTGTTTGTCTTCTGAAATATGGCATGAAAGAAACATGGTCTCTAAAGATTCTCCTTCATTGTTGGATAGATTGATAATGCCTCTTTGTTGATTTGATTGTTTCTTTCTGCAGTCTTGTTCATAGTGGCCAAAATTCTTACAATAGTAACATTGGACACTCGATCTGTTCAATGATCTTCCTCTCTGGGTTCTGTTTTGTGGAGGTCTCCACTGCTCTGTTGCATGATGATGATCTGATCTGCCACTGCTTCGGCCTCTACCTCGCTTGTTGCCACCTCTATATTCTCTGCCTCTGCCTCTGCCAAATGAGAGTTGTGCTTTGAAAGCTAGTTCCATGGATTCTTATGTCAGGTTGAGTCTTGTTTTGTGTGCTAGAAATCATCCAGTCAACTGTTCTACTAAGAAAGTTGTAAAGTCTATGGATTCCAAAATGGCTGTCACAATCATGTCATATTTCTTGGGTTGAATTCGAAGGACTTTTTCAACAATTTTCTAATCTGTAATGGTTTCGCCAATGAGTTTGATCTGATTGACTATTCCCATGACTCTAGTCATGAACTGATCCACATTCTCGGTGTCAGCCATCTTTAGGTTTTCAAAATGAGCTCTCGATGTTTGCAATTTAACCATCTTCACTGTATCATTTCCTTGATACGCAGCTTGCAAAATATCCCAACATTCTTTTGTTGTTGTCGCACATTTATTTTGTCAAAGATAGAATCATCGCCTAAGTTTTGTATCCAACATTTGGCTCTGTACTCCTTCTTTCTGAGTTCAATAGATGCATTCCTCTTATTATTGGTCATGGTTGCCCATGCTTCTTGGGTCGGCTCTACATAGGCGATGAAAAGTGTATCCCAACAATCTTGAGCTTGTAGAAAAGTTTTCATTCTTAAATTCCAAAATTCATAATTTTTGCCAAGGAGATTTGGTGTCTGTGGCAAAGAGCTAGAAGAGGCCATTATTTCTTCAAATGCTAATATGCACATTTTGTAAATCTCCTTTAAAGGCTTAAATTTTTAAATCTCGTTTAAAGACTTAAAAAAAATCTCTTGAAACCCTCTTTTAAATTGCAGCCCTCTTTTGAATTTCCTTTTCCAAAAAGAAACCTCTTTTAAAAAACTTCAC